>CAKNYM010053373.1:1361002-1389412 GCA_932195095.1 Andricus curvator | reverse complement strand
TAATTTGAAGGAATTTTAAAAGACTGGGAATATTTTAGGGCATTTGAGAAGAATCCAAAGCATTTGAAAGAGATGTCAATAATTTCAATGAGTGCCAACAGATTTTAAAGGAATCAATAATTTTGAGGAATTTCAAAAAATGGTAATGGATTTGAGAACTTTAACAGTATTTTAAAAGATGTCAAGACATTTTCGTAAGCTTTAAAAAGTTTCAAGTGATTTTTAAAGATTCAAAGAATTTCAATAATTTGAAAGAGTTTCAAAGGATTGGAAATATTTTAGGGCGCTTTTAAAAATTGCAAGGGATTTTGAAGAGTTTAAAAAATTTCAAGGAATTCTAAAATATTGTGAAGGAATTCTAAAATATTGTGAAGGATTTAAAATATCTTAGGGTATTTTGAAAGATCCTATGAATTTTTGAATTGATTTCAGTAATTTAATGTTACTCATAGGATTTGAATTATTTTATGGTATTTTAGAAGATCTAAAGCATTTTCAAGAGCTTTAAAATGTTTCAATTGATTTCCAAAGGTTTGAAAGGATTTGATAACTATAACAGTATTTCAAAAGATTCTAAGGAATGTTCAATTGGTTTCAGAGGATTTGAAATATTTTAGAGTATTTAAAAAGATTCTAAAGCATTTTCAAGAGATTTGACAAAATTTGCATGGGGTATTGTATCGAAGAGATTTCTAAAATTTCGAAAATATAGATCGATTTAATAGGACCTATGCCAGGTTTTAGGGTATATCAAAAGATTTCAAGCAATTTTGAATTTATTTCGGTAACCTAATAGGATTTGCAATGATTTAAAATATTATAAAGTATTTCTGAAGACTTTAATGCACTTTCAAGATATTATTAATTTTTCAGGGAATTTTAAAGGCTTTGAATGACTTTAAGAGGAATGAACAATTTTTTCTGAGAGTTCAAAGAATTTGTTTACAACTTTGGAATATATGGAACTATTTCATAGGACTTGCGAGGTTTCAATATATTTTAGAATATTTAAATGAATTTTACGAGATATCCGAAGATTTCAATGATTTTAATGGATTTTAAAAGCTCCCAAGGTATTTTCAAAAATTTTCCAGGATTCAAGAAAATACTTTAAAATTTCATATAATTTCACGGGATTTTATAATATTTCACTGTATTTTAAGAAATTCATTCACAAGAAGTGAGGGGTTTTTTTAGGTTTTCACAGATTTGTGGAGATTTTCAAATATGTTTTGCAATTAATTTGAATTCACCCTGAATTGTTACTCATTCATTCAGAATTATTTTATTATGTCTTTCGAATTTTGTTAATTTACCTGAATTCTTTTGAATTAAATCAATAATTCTATTCTGTTCAATGGATATTTTTTTTCAGTTTGTGTTTAATTCGTCTTGAAGTGTTTTAAACTTATTTTGAATTCTTCAACATTTAATACAATTCTTTTGAATTCCCTTGTATTTTTCCAAAATCATTTTAAAATTACTAAAATCAATTACATTTTTTGTAGTTTTAAATTTTTTCCAATTTATTTCCATGTTTTAAATTTTAACTTTAATTCTTTGAAGTTTTATGAATTTTTCGAAATGCTTTCAAATCCAAAAGAACATCAGTCACACTATTGATGCACATATTTACTTTAAGTCACTTTTTGGATTAGAAATGAGTCTTGCTGCAAAAAACGTCGATTTAAAAATTATTGCTGCGCACTCCCGAGATATTCTCTGGACATCTGCTTTTAGACAACTTCGCATTCAAAATACAATACTTTCGAATAATTTTCAATCCGACGCTTTTTGTAGGGCAATTTCTCTGCTTTTTTCGATTTGAATAGGTCACTATTCTTAAATAAATCAGGCTGTCGCCGCCCTTAGAATAATAAACTACAAATGCAGGCCTCGGGCTCAAAACACACTATTGACACTATTTGACACTTTTTTCAAGCGATGACGCTGTTTTGCTACTATTTTGAAAAAAGACACTAAAGACACTATTTTCCAATTGAAAACACGAATTTATCAACCAATATAGATTTTTTGAAGAATAAAAAATTGACAGATTTTCGCAGAAGGAAAAAAAATATATTGTTGGAAAAGTTTTTGTTTAATTTAGCTTTTAATAAGAAAGATACTGTAACGTTTATAAAGGCCTGGAAAGTTCTATCGACAGGATAATTTTCTTCTTATAATAAAAGAATTTAATCATTTTGACGTAAACAACAGATACGATAAAAATGTTCACACAAAAATGTTCATGTATAAAAAAGTTATGCTAAAGTACATTTTACTTTTTCGTAATAACGTGCATCATTTATGATAAAAATTAGAAAATTAATTTTTCATGAAAAAAATTCACCACATCTCTCAATGCATAATAAAATATTAGTGGCGAATGGATTACTATAGAGTATAAACAGCAATAATTGCGGAGCAAATAGACAATTTAAAAATTTGTTATCATATTTCTTGAAAACTGAAAGATTGGTATAATTACTGCCACTATTCTATGTATCATTCATTTTTTTAAACTTTGTAAAGCTTATATAATAATGAAAATTAATATTATTCGCAGTATTTGTCAATTTGAAATTTATGTGCTCATATACATGTTAAAACGAATAATTCACAATTTATTTTATAAATAGCATTTCTTTTAATTTATAAAATAAAAAATGTATTACGCCAATATAATTTACAAATAAGTTAAATGTTAAACAAATTTTAGAGCCGATTATAATAAATTGAATTATATTCACAATTTTTTCAAGATGATAACGGTGGCAGAATTTACCTACAAATAAATTATGAGAAATCCATTACTCCTTTAGCTTCAACAGGGAAAAAATATGAAAAGGAGCTCCTTATTGAAGGCTACGTACATCATCCTGTAGTGCCTTCTAATTATTTGTTGCGAATATTTTGTAAAATTAATTAAATATGAATAACATAGAAAAAATAAGTATTTGGTTTATTCTTTTTCAAAAAAAAAATTAGTAGGCGCGCGCCTTGGCGCGCGCAAGACTACTATGCAGTAAAAAATGACCTAATTTACAGTTACAATTACAGAATTTTCTATAATATATTGTATCTGAAAATTCCGAAAATTGTAACTTGCAGTGCTCGGACTCGTGCCATTATTGACAATATTCGACATATTTTTAGCAAAGCCACTATTTTGCCTTAGTGTAAAATATATGGTGGCTCTGAAAAGGACCGATTATTTGAATTGGAAAAATAAAAATATATTATGTTTCGAATTTTATTCCGCTTTAAGTATACAGGAACCCCGCTGGTAAGGGAAAACGGCGGCAGCAGTCTGAAGGTCCTCAGCTGCGTGAGGGACCTCCAATAGAAATAGACCAACCTGTTGATATTTATTATGTGACCTTCTTCACCAGACTCCTTCATAATTTTCACAGCTTGCTGAGAACAATATAATAATCCCATAATATTCACACCAATGACTTTATCCCAGGCTTCTTTGTTTGTATCTAAATATTTTAGGAGGACACACTATTGTGAATTTTTAGAAATTGAGCACGTTTATTCATAAGACTGAAGTTTCATTGAATATTATCATAATTATACCTATAATTTTCCCGGGCAATATAATCCCAGCGTTGTTTACAAGAACATGGACACCAACTAAATTTTTCTTTACCCATTGAAATATCTGAGTAACGTTTTCTTCCTTTGAAATGTCACATTCGAGGGCATAGAATTTTCCTTTCCCTTCAAACGTTTTCATATCATTCTGAAATTAGAAATTTCTTATACAGATTTTAATAACAGGAAGGCCGCTGGTCCGGAAAAACCTAGAAATCAAGGGAAAGTCGGGGATTAAAAAAAAATGGCAAAAGTCAGGGAATTTCTGTAAGAAGCACTTAAGTAACTGTGAAGAATAATAATCAGGGCTGCTACCCTTGAATTTCTTTTAACTTATTTCAAATTTACTGAATTCTATAAATTTTTTCATATTTTTGAATTGTTACCAATTAACTTGATTTTTTTTTTAATTCATCTTGAATTTTTATTAGTTTAATCGAATTCTTCTGGTTTTCCTTAAATTCCTCTAAATTCACAACAGTTTTACTGAAATCAATGAAATGTTTTGGATGTTTCAAATTTTTTTCAAATTCATTTGAATTTTTTTGAATTTCACTTGAATTGTTTTGAAGACTTATGAATCTTTTTTTTTTTTAATTCAAATGAACATTAGGCTCATTATTAATTCACATTAGGGTGGGTAAAAAAAAACTAAAAATGATTAGATTTATTGATAATAACACTGAAACGTTTCTTTGTGGCATTACGAACATATAAAAAAAATGTCTCGCAATTGAGCAAGTCATTTGCAAATTTGTGAATAAAACACTTTTTTAATTTTTTGTGCATGGACAAATTTGTTTTTTCTTAAAGTTTATGGAAGTGAATAACCTTCGGTCATCGACGAAAAACTAAATAAAACATTTTTTTCGTTGAAGTATAATATTTCAAAAAATGACGAAAAATACAATGTTGTTAATTTGTACCTAATGTTGAAAAAAATGTTTTAATTTTTTTCGGTAAAGTTTATGGAAGTAAATAACCTTCAGATGGAAAAAAGTAAGAAAAATTTTTTTTTTCGAAATATAGTATGTATTACACAAAATGAAGAAATGTGCACTTTTCTTAATTTTACCTAAAGTTGCAAAAAAGAATGTTTTATTTGTTTATGCTCTTTTCAATCAACTAAAGAAACACGTGCATATTCTTAAGTTCCAAACAACATTTTTTTCTATTTTTACGGATCCTTTGTAAGTGGATTTTTAAGGATTTTGTTGAAAAATGCCTCATGTTTCAGGATCCGTGAAAAATAGAACAAAATGTTGTTTGAAACCTAAAAATATGTACGTCAGGGCGTATCGAAAAAAAAGTTGTTTGCGCGAAGTTCTAATAGCAATGAAAACTTTCTTTTGGGAGTCAAAAACACTCCCCTAAAGTTTCATAACAAAAAATTCCTTCTGTCCGCATCGTAGATATAGCTAAAAATCACAAAAAACGAAGCACTTCTTCAAATTTGAACAGCAAAAATTTCTTTTTTGAGATTTAAATTATTAATAAAAATAGTTCAAAGCAAGTCGATTTATACCTGTATAGCGATAATTCCATTAAAATATTTGTTACCCTTCCTAATTGACTTTGAAGTTTCAAAAAATCGAAAAAAGTCGACTTTTTCGCTTTTTCTTAGATTGATGGTAAATTTCTCGACTATTTGACCATATGTGTGATATACGTTAATGGCAATGTATTTTCAATATGTTGCAATAATAATATATAAGAAATGTTGACATTAAAATAATTTTCATTGACCTTGAATTACAAGAAAATATTTAAAAGTGATACATTGCTCTTTATTTGACAATAAAATTAATTTTTGGTACATAAATTATCAGAAAAAATAGTTCGAAGCACGTGGATTTGTACATACATAGCAAAAAATGATTCAAATATTTTTTACCCTATACCTAAGAGACCTTGAACTTTCAAATAGTCGAAAAAATTGCCGTAACTCTAAGAAAATGGCGAAAAAGTCGATTTTTTTCGATATTTTGGAATTTCAAGGTCACTTAGGTATAGGGTAAAAAATATTTGAATTATTTTTTGCTATGTACGTACAAATCCACTTGCTTCGAACTATTTTTTCTGATAATTTATATACCAAAAATTAATTTTATTGTCAAATAAAGAACAATATATCACTTTTAAATATTTTCTTGTAATTCAAGGTCAATGAAAATTATTTTAATGTCAACATTCCTTATATATTATTGTTGCAACATATTGCAAATACATTCTGATTAACGTATATCACACATTATATGGTCAAATAGTCGAGACATTTACCATGAATCTAAGAAAATAGCGAAAAAGTCGACTTTTTTCGATTTTTTTAAACTTCAAAGTCAATTAGGGAGGGTAAACAATATTTTAATAGAATTATCGCTATACAGGTATAAATCGAATTGCTTCGAACTATTTTTATTGATAATTTAAATCTCAAAAAAAAATTTTTTGCTGTACAAATTTGAAGAAGTGCTTCGTTTTTTGTGATTTTTAGCTATGTCTACGATGCGGAGACAGAAGGATTTTTTTTTATGAAACTTCAGGGGAGTGTTTTTGACTCCCAAAAGAAAGTTTTCATTGATATTAGAACTTCGCGCAAACAACTTTTTTTTCGATACGCCCTAATGTACGTGCTTCCTTAGTTTAATAAAAAGAGAATAACAAAAATAAAAACATTTTTTTGGCAACTTCAGGTAAAAATGAACAAAATTGCATTTTGCGTCATTTTTTGAAATAATATATTATGTTTCGACGAAAAAAGTTTTTCTTTTACTTTCTTCCATCTAAGGTTATTTATTTCCATAAACTTGACCCAAAAAAAGTTAGAAATTTTTTTTCTATACACAAACAATTTTTAAAATTAAAAATTTGAAATTTTTCAGTCGATTGACTCAGTGGTGAAAAATGCCATTAGTCAATTTTAGTCACTTTTTGGATTAGAAATTCTTCAAATAAATTAGGCTGTGCAGCCCTAAGAAAAATAAATTTAAAATTTATGAATTTAAAATTGTTTTATTCCATTTATAAAATATTCTGTATTAAAAATGTTAAAAAATTATAATTTTAGTCTTTAAATATTAATGATCAGGGAAAATAAAAAATTAGTCATGGAAAAATCAAGGAAAAGTCAGCAGATTTTGCGAATGAAGTTTTGCGGCTACCCTGAATAAGAATACGGATTTCATAATATTATTAGTATTGTAAAAAATGTAGCGGAATATACAATAATATTTATTAAAAACGGTACCAGATATCGAAACACTGAAGAAACACAACATCTTTTCAATGTATTAGTCTAGTATCAAATTTTTTCTCTCGAATTTGTCTTCATTCCATCAGAAAAAAATGTTTACCTCCATTTTTTGCTTTCTTCGAGCCAATCCAACCACAATCATTCCTTCTTGAACTAAGACCTTAACAGTTGCTAATCCTATGCCTGCAGAAGCACCAGTGACTATAGCAACTTTTCCAGCCCAACGATCCATTTTTATTAAATAAAATAAATATTTAATATTAGAAAAAATTAAATGGTTAAATCAAAAACAAAAGTGCTATATAATTTGTTGTGATGCGGCTGACGTTCACTGGAGAACTGCACTAGTCAAGGATTTTAAGTCTGTTTTTCATGTCGATCCTCCACCATTATTTGGTGGGGATAGATGCAGTTCAATTCCATTTACTTGTACATCTTTAATTTAATATAGATTGCATTATATTGCTGTTTAATTGCAATTTTAGTAAAATTATCAATCTAAATCTTTCCATCATATAAGTTGTATTAATTAGTCGATGATGTAGATTGTAAGTGATAATAATTACCTCTAGTATTAAATAGTCGAAATAGTAGATGAATTGCACATATCTAATCCGTAGATTAAATTGTAGTTCTAATCAGTTACTTACAGTTAATTTTTGTACAGTTCTTAATTCTTTGTGTTTTAAAGAACAAAAAGTTAAAGTTTAACCCTTGTATGCACACCCGGGTACCGTACATTTTTGCATGTAAGTCAAGTAAAAATTAAAATTTCGCTTGGGGCCTCCGAATTGCCATTATTCAGCTCAATTCTAAGCAAATGGTGTCTTTAGAATTTATTTAGGATTTTTTTTTGTTGCAAAAATAATAATCGTCTTTAAAGTATACATACGTTACGGACACAGCCAGGGTACCCGGGTACCCACCATATACAAATTCAACTTTGAGTGGATTATTAATTTCTTATCAAGTTATTTGATTCATGCACGTGAAATTTATTAAGTAATAATATAAGTAATAATAATTATAATAATTATAAATAAAAAAGTGCAATATTGTGATCCGGGTTGCAGCGTAACCATTCTGTTCGCGAGGTCCGCTAGGGACGGCAGGGGAATATTTTTGTTTTTTTGTGTGTTTTAAAGTGTTTTATGCCTTTGATACTCACTTTTGATATATATTTATTGGAATAAACGACAAGGAAACGATTTAAATTGCATAATTATTTAAGAAATTGAAAAAAGGGAGGTGGGCACCCTGGTACCCTCACAGAAAAAACTGGGGTTTCCATTAGAACCCATTTTTGGTTCCAAAGGAGCTGCAACAAAAATTAACCCCACTTGCTGAAAAGGAACCCAAAACGATAAATGAGCTCTAAGTGATACCTCAGTTGGGGTTCTAAAGGATCCCAATTGTAAATGAGCCTATTTCTAAAGAACCTATTTTTCGCTTTGCCTACTTCGACATTTTGTTTAATTAATAATACAATTTTTACCTGAATGCACACATGTTATCAAACTCTGATAGACACAACTTCATGAAGACAATGAAGGTACAAAATATTACCGTAATTAAAATAGATAAAATGAGTTGATAGATGTAATTTGCAGGTTATGTAACAAGCTTGTAAACATAAAGGCTTATTCAATTGCAAGAAACTTTTCGACATGTCACTTTTTAAAAGTACAAATATATATTATTAGAAGTGCTGTAGGGTCGTTGCAAACACAAAATTTCCTTTGTTTTATAATTTTAACATAAAATATAAAAATAGATAACCAATTTGACTGTAGAGAAACGCATTTTTTTAAAGTCTTAATGCGCATGCGTCGCACCAGCAGCCTCACTGCATGTTGATCGCGCGCTTATTTGAAATGATAAAATATGCAAATCAATTTTTTACAACATAATTATTATAATATTATTTTTATAGTTATTGTTTAATAATTTTAAAGTACAAAAAATATTATGAATTATTCAGAATTGACATTTGTGAAGAAAAGTCTTCCTTCTTTTGAATTTAAAATGAATAATTCTTTTGTAAAGAGTAAAATCAAAGAACTAATTTACCTTTTACTCTAAAAGTCTATTTTGTGATCTGAAAATTAATTTCTTTGATTCTAAACTGATAATTTATCATAAAAAATTAATTTACACATTTAATAATTTAAAAAAAAAAACATATACAGCGAAAAACACGATAATTGACAGAAATGGAATTGTAGATTGAACTATTTAAAAACTGTTACAGATTGAACTATTTTTAAATTTAAACATTAAAAATTGTGATATTTACAGATGCAATAGTTCAAAATTGTATTAAATACATGCAGGAATCATCAAAACAACTGGTTTTCCTTCCCCAAGCACATACATTTTCAGGGTGGTGATTCGGCGGACAATTTCAAATTCCCGGTTATTTCCCGGTTTTTCCCGGTCAAGTTTTTCAATTTTCCCGGTCAACTAAAAGTTACATATTCATATTTGCCGTAAAACGCAAACATTTATTTTAATTCATGACGTTCACTCTGAACATCCTTTAACACAACAGAACAAAACATTGCAAAATGAATGAATTTTCAAAAAATACTTGAATTTTCCATTAAAAATATCAATTTTTCACACAAAAAATGAAATAGTTAAAGTGATGAATTTTCAAATAAAATTATGAACCTTCAACTGAATAGTTGAATTTTAAACAAAATAAAAAATAAATTTTCAGCTAAAATTATGAATATTTAACTGGAACACTTGAATTTTCGACCAAAAAGATGAATTTTTAAACCAAAAGATTAATTTTCAAATAAAAAGAATTATTTTGTACAAAAAATACAATTTTTCAACAAAATACATGGATTTTTAACAAAATAGTAGAATTTTTGATTAAAGAAGACAAATTTTCAACCAAATAGTTGAATTTTGAACTAAAACAAGAATCGTTTTCAACCAAAAATGGAATAGTCACGTTTTTAGTGAAAAAACAATTAATTTGAAACCAAACATAAGAGTTTTCAATTAAAACAATGAATGTTCAACTGAAATAGTTGAATTATCAGACAAAAAAATTAATTTTGACTAAAAAAGATAAATTGTCAACCAAAACTTACATAATTATATTTCAAGTTGAAGAAATTAATGTTTAACCAAAGAAACGAAGTGATGAATTTTCAAATAAAATTCTAAATATTTAACTGAAATAGTTGAATTTTAAACCAGACAGATGAATTTTTTTACTGCAATGATGAATCTTTAACTAGAATAATTGAATTTTAGACCAAGAAGATGAATTTCTACCAAAAAACTAAAAAAGATAATTTTTCTACCAAAAATTGAATAAATAAATTCATACGCAAAAAAAAGAAAGTACAAAAAAAGAGAGATGAATTTTCAACTAAAATTATGGAATATTCAACTGGAATAATAGTTACATTGTCATTTAAAAAAAATAATTACCTAAAATATTTTAAGTAATTTATTTAATAAATGACATTTTTTATACAAAATTATAGACAATGAAATGAATAATTGGATGAAAAAACTTTACTTCACTGGCGAATTTGTTGATGACAGCTCTCTCAGCTCGCGGAAATTGTTACAAAACATTTATTTAATTTTTTTTCATGATCATATTGCTTAAAATGTGTTGCCTCGAAAAAAAAAGTAAATAAACGTTTTCGAATAATTTCCGCGAGACGAAAGTGCTGCCATCAAATTGCCACTTCATAACCTCAAAATCCTAGTACGGATTGGTCATATTGGGAACGATTGAAACTTTGCAACACTGAATCTTTCCCAATCGTGCACACACGATTAAGAAACACGATTAGACACAATTCAAATTTCTTTCTATCATTCTGAATTGTTTTCAAATAATTATTTCTAGAAGGGTAAACAGTTTGCTTTTTCCGAAAATTGTACCAACCCGACTTTGCAAGCCTAAACGAACCCTTTTGGGTCTCTGCATGTATCTATTGGAGCTCAAGTTCGAAAGGATACCAACTTTTATTTGAGCCGCAACATTAGTGAACCCCCAGTTTTTTCTGTGCTGGGTGTGTAAGAACGTAGATAAAGTTGGATGTGCATACAAGGGGTAAATAACAGGGTTGTTACAAAGTCCCAATTTCGAAATTCCCTGACTTTCCCTGACTTTTCCCTAACTAATTTTTCAGTGTCCCTGACCGTTCTAAATTTTTCTTTTAGGTATAAAAACAGCCTCACACCCAAGATATCAATAATGTTAATGCAAAAAAAAAGTTTTTTTTTTCAAAATTTATTTTAAACACATTTAGTGACAAGAGTCATACAAAATTTTATAAAGGGTCATCCACAAATGACGTAAGACATACATAAAATACATTAATTTTCAATCATATAATTGAGTTTTCAACCCAAAAAGATTAATTTTTAACAAAAAATGGAAGAATTAAATTTTCAGTTAAAATAATTCATTTTCAACCAAGAAAAATAGGAATTTTGAGCAAAACGGTTCAATTTTGAACCATAGTGATAAAGCTTCGATAAAAAATGAATTTTCAATAAAAAGTGTAATATTTGAAATTTCCACCAGAAAATATTCTCTTTTTAATAAAAAAACAGTTGAATTATGTAAACCAACAAATACGAATTTCCAAGAAATTAGTGGAATCTTCAACGGAATTTTCAAACCAAAAAGAGGAATTTTCAACAAAAGAGTTAAATTTTAAACTAATATTTTTTAGTCAATAAAGAAAGAAAATCTCATCCACAATGTTAAATTCACAAACCAATAAAACGATTTTCCTGCAAAACCATTGAGTTTTCAACCCGAAAATATGGATTTTCTCCAAAAATAGTTAAATTTTCAACGTGATAGTTCAATTTAATAATTGATGTTATTTTGTCGACCAGGGTAATTAATTAATTAATTTCTTATGTTAAACATTGTCGATTACTGGTCAAATAATAGTGTTAAAATAATGATAGTTCAATTTTCTACCAAACAAATGAATTTTCAATGAAACAAATGATTTTTCAACGAAACAAATGATTTTTCAACCAAGAAGTTTAATTTCTACCAAAAAGATTAATTTGGCACAAAAAATGGAATAGTTTAATTTTCAGTTAAAGAAATGAAGTTTTAACAAACAAGAGAATGGTTGAATTTTCATTTAGAACACTTAATTTTCACTAAAATAGTTAAATTTCCAACTAAAGAAATGAATTTTTAATGAAAAAGATGAATCTTCAAATAAGATTACTTTTATTTGAAAAAAAACGAATTTTGAACAAAATACATGCATTTTCCACCAGATACTTCAATTTACAACTCAAAAGATGAATTTTGTATAAAAAAAGACAAATTTTCAACTAAAAACGATGAATTTTCAACCAAAAATAGAACAGTTAAATTTTCATTAAAAGAATTAATTTTTAAACCAAATTAAATAAATTTTCAATTAAATAGTTACATTTTTAACCAAACAAATGAGTTTTTAACAAAGAAGTTTAATTTCTATCACAAAATATAAATTTGCTACAAAAAATGAGTGTTCAATTTTCAGTTAAAGAAATGAATTTTCAACCAAAAAGATAATGTTTCAATTAATGAGACTATTTATCCACCAAAAAGACGAATTTTCAACATAAAATAGAATAGTTGAATTTTCATTAAAAAAAATTCTTAACTAAAGAAAATAAATTTTGAATGAAATAGTTAAATTTTCAACCAAGCGGATCAATTTTCAACGAAGAAGATATATTGTCATCCAAACATGGAATAGTTCAATTTTGAGTTAAAAAAATAATTTTCAACAAAATACTTAAAATAAAGCAGGGTTTCAACTAAAATCATGAATCATAATTTAAAAAAATGAATTTTTTGACACAGTGTGCGTAAAATGCATTTTTACACGCCCATATCAGTGCGTAAAACGACTTATTACGATACAGTGTGCGTTTCATTAAAAAAAATTTATCGTTATATTACTATTTTCTGTTGCCAAATTCAAAGTTATGAGGTAATATGTAGTGAATAACTGTTGAGTTGCTTAACGGTGACTGTAAAATAGCAGCACTATTAAATACTAAAGCCTATGACAAGGGTAAAAAAGACGCGCGCATAATATACTATTGAATAAAGTAGTTCCATTTTCAACTAAGTAGTTGAATTTTTAATGACTAAATATGAATGAATTTGAATAAATTACTTGTAGCAATCCTGAATAACTAATTAATTATATATTAATACTTTTAATTATTTATTATAACGGTAAAAAATTCTATTATCACAAAACATTTAATTAAAAAATGTTTCAAATTTGCGAACCACTAGTAGAATAAGTGTGTAGAATATTGGGAAAATTTATTTAATTTGGTTTAAAAATTAATTTTTTCACTGAAAATGTAACTGTTCTATTTTTTTAAGTTCATTTTTACATTATTATTGTCAGTAAGCAAAACCATATCTCGCAACACTTAAAATAGCACGAAGGTCTTTTTTATTTTTATTTTCTTAACCTTGTTTTTCAGTAATTAAAATTCTTATTGTTATATATAACAATATAATATATAATATTATATATATATTTTTTTTTTCAGGATAAATGGAGGACTCAATATCTAGAAGGGTTCAGATTCCGGACACTATATTTAAGTGAACTCATGAGCTTCTTCAATCATCGGGCAGTCTTGAAGAAAGTCTTTGTTTCATCTATCTCTATCATCCTAAAACATTCTTTCATCATGTGTAAATATATACTTACGTTTTTGGTATAAAGAAACTGTGGTTTTCAAAATGATTGAAAATTCGGTTTAGGAAAATCCGAGTTCGGATTGATTCGGATTGGAGTTTCGGAATGAGTCGGATTAATTTTTAACTGATTTAGATTGAACGACTTTAAAAAGTTTTTTCGGATTGATTCAGATTGGTTCAGATACATATTTCGGTATGAATTCCTATCCGAAACTTTTGTCAGAGAAGGTCGCAAAAAATTTATAAATCTTTCATATCATTTATAGTAAATTATTGATAATATTAATTTACGATGTGCGAAAGCTTAACTATTTCAGTTCAAAAACTGTCGATAATAAAAAAATGTAACATATTGACTTCTAAATGAAACCATTTTAACTATGAATAGTACAGTTAATTGTTCAACATTTTAATATGAAAGTCATATCGTTGGTTATAATGCTCAAATTCAGTTTTTCTTATCTCTCGAAATTTATCCCTTTTGATATCACGATCAAATGTTTTCCAGTTGTGTAAAATATTGTGCTAAATATTGTGGTTAATGTTTTAAGAACAAATTCTTTTGCATATTCCCATACATTTAAATGACCTACTCTTGCCTAGTTTTCCCTACTCGTATAGGGATTCCACGATTGTCATTTTTGAAATTTTAATACAAAAAGTACTCTCTATTCATAGATCAAAGGTGTTTTCATACCATTTCCACTTTATGAATGATAATATTAATAATATTTCATGTTCATCAAATTAGAAAGTATTTTGTATGATTTGCGATATGTTCAAGTATTCTTTAAGGATTTCAAATGTTTTTATATTTTAAATACTCGTAAACGTTTTTTGCTCGTATAATAAAAAGTTACGTTTTAGGAACTTGTAATGCAAAGTTTCACCACTTAATTTTTCAAAGAATTATTTAGTTCCGACTTCTTATTCTAATACATTAGAATGGACATGTCCATCCTATTTTGAATAAATATAAAAAACAAAATCAATTGTTGTCAATCTAGTGGCGAATAGTCACGATAAATTGAAACTAGTATTTTCACGCAAATGAAAAGAAAGGTAAGACTAGACTGTATTTTTTGCCAGGAGAAATGCTGAGCATTGCATGCGCTACAAACCAGATACATTAAATTAATTAACTAAGGGGCTGCAAGGAAAACTAATCGACTTAATGTTTTAATTGTTTAATATAGCCTTTGAAGGTTGTTTTTAACAGGAAGGCACCATGTCACTCTTACTTTATATAATTCTTAAATAACTTTTCAATAAAACAATTTTTCTGATTAGTAGCCGGTTATTATAAACAAATTCTGAGAAGTAGCTGTGAACGGTACTATGTGTTGGGGGGAAGGCATTATTATTGCCAGAATTGTGACTTTGAGTTTATAGTGTGAAATCAGATGGTATTTTAGGGTCAGATATAATTTGGACTTGGAAGAGCGCGGTGGTGTTATGGTCGTGCGGTTGCTGGTGTACTGGTCGTGCGGTTGTCGGTGTAATGGTCGTGCGGTAGCCGACAGACATACATGTATCTTTTGAAAATTTAAGACGAAATTTTTTGGTTATCTTAGTACCTTCTCTTTCTCTTTACAAGATATATTATATTTATTATAATTAAAAAATTTTGAGGACAATTTTTAGGTATCTGAAATCGCCGAAACCCGCAGATTCTGAATTTCTAACTTTTGATTCTGTATATGCAGCATTGAAAATTATTTTTAATTTTTAATCCTTTTCGGTTGGGCTACCTGTGGTCCTAGCCGATGAGCTGCCTGATATGTTGTGAATTAGCATATCTTCAGAAATAGTTAGACTCGTCAGGAATGATCAGGATGTTCAGAAATCGTAAGAACTTCTGAGCGTTTGTGACAATTCCAGACTTTTTTTTAGTAGCGTAGTTTTTCACAATTAGAAGTAGTATTTTTGGTCTTATTGGGCCAAGTTCGTTTTTCTCAGAGTCTGGCGCCATCCTTTGTATTTCCTGCTAGGCACTTATCATTTTTACGTAAAAACAAAAAAGATTGGGTCTTCTTAGCTTCAAATATAAATAATATATATTGAAGAATAAAAAATACTTAAAAGCGGATAACGTGTAAGTCGAATACTGTAAATTCTGATCCATAATGATCTCCATAGATTTAAAATATTTACGATGTGTGAATTAAAGGGAGGCAGAAGTATAAAAACAATGGGGTTGTTGCATATTGTCAACTATATTTTTTATTGATGAAACTAAAAGAGCACTAACAATTGAATATAATCACTTGAGGAAAATTTTAAACAAATAAGTTTGAATAATTTTGTTAACGTTTAAAAAGTATAGTTTTCAAATTTTTTGCGGGAAGATGAGGCATTCTGATTGGGCCAGCGTCGAAAGTAAACATTAGTCTGATTAGCGCAGTTGATGAGGGAATTAATTAGCCACTAGTGATTGGAGTAAAAATAATCTATTTGCACGTTTAAAATTTAAAACGTGTTTTAAAAAGTATGAAGAAGGGCCCAAAAAGGTGTTTAAAATGCCTAGAATTTGATTAAAACCGGGATTTTTAAATTGTGGAAGTGCGATTATTCCAAAAGTCACAAATTTTTTCGCCCTAGTCAATGGAGGCACTGCATACCATTATTCTGATTGGTTCAGCGTTTTGCAGGATGTGACGTTTCAAGTTTACAGAGTTGTTTGAATAGGGGTTTCGATACTTTTTTTAAACATTTTTTTTCTTATAAGTGAAGTATTCAAAAAAAAATTTTAATGTACTAAAATTTTCATAATTTTTTTTTATATTTCAAGTTTAATGTGATTTCTAAAATAAAGTTCTCCTGATAAATTAAACGGAGAATAATTCACGTGAATAAAATGAAGTCAAGAAATATTACAAGAGAAATATTAAATTAGAGTTGGTGAATTAAATTCAAGAGATTTCAATTGAAATAACTGGCAAAAAGTAAAAACAAAATCATCCTCTTTGTTTAAAACTTATTACCTTCACTAGGTCTAATATAGCAACAAAAAATTATCCTTTTTTGTGTGGACTGGGGATTGTTTTAATAGCAAATTAAAAATTCTGTGCCTACAATTTATAATTCAAAATTGCATATTAGGAATATCAACTAAGATTTTTTAAAATTATACATATTGTTTTTGTGCAATATTTGAAGGGTGCGACACAGGCTTAAATTAAAAAAATGTGGTACTAAATTTGTTTGCTAGTTTTTTTCATTGCTTCTTTTTTCTTAAAAAGTATGAAATTTGTTAATTGTAATAAAAAAATGGTCGAAGTTCGAATTCAGGGAAACTTAAATAAATATATCTACAAATACCTCTTTCTCCTGTTTCTAATTTTGCTTCGACTACAATTTGTTCATCTTGTTGTAAAATGAAATCATTTGGGAGTCAAAAACATTCCCCTAAAGTTTCATTAGGAAAAAATTTCGTCTGTCTCCGCATCGTAGATATAGTCAAAAATCACTAAAAAGGACACACTTCTTCCCATTTGAAAACCAAACAATTTTTATATGATGTCTTAAGTTTCCAAAAAAAAGTTCAGCGCGCGTGAATTTATTTATAACTGTATATCAAATATCAATAATGCCATTAAAATATTTTCAGAAATCATAAATGTATTTTTATTATGTGTTTTAATAATAATATGTGGGCGTCCACATGAAAAGGGCCCTTATGACCCTTATGGATATATAGCCGGATAAATTCCCGACATTTTACGCCTAAAATGAACCCTCTAAGTTGAAAAACGAGTCACCGGGGTATTTTTGATGTTGCAACTTCGAAAAACTGGTTTTCGAGAAAAACGAAACCTAAATTTGGCTAGTGCCATAAGCACAAATGTTATATTTTTTCTTCGAACATGAAATATACATACTTCCGGTTACTATATGGATATGAGTACAGTCCCAATTAATTCATTATAGATTCCAGTATCATCCCCTACTCAAACTCAAAAATAATAATTTTGACCTCAACTTAGAAAAACGCATATATCTGCTAAAGTAGAACAGGCCGTAAGGGCCCTTTTCATGCGGACGCCCACATATATGAAGAAGGTTGACATTGGACTCATTTTGATTTATTTTGAATTAAAAGCAAATATTTAAAACTGAAATATTTCTTTTTATTTCATGGTAAAAAAGGTTTTCAGCTCCTCGATTGAGCGCAAATTTTTTTTATGGTAGGGTAAGGAGGGGCAGCGCCGACCGGTGGGGCAAAGGTAACTTTGCTTATAACATCGCTATTATTTAACAATTTTCATTCTACTTTGCATTAAATAAATCTGTTTTATTATAGAGATAGCGTTACTTCCTGATATCTTGAAAATTGACGTTGTAAAAGAAAAATTATGCAGAAAAGAGTTTTGACAACGAAAGAATGGAAGATTCGCTGGCAGAAATGTAAAGTTTTCGACGTTAATGGCAATACTTACAGTATGAAAATTTTATATTTTGACAGATAAAACAATATCACATTATGTCATTATAATAATTGAACGTAATACAAGTCCAAAGTGTATTTAATATCGTAAATAATTGAGGCCTCACCAGTGGGGCAAGCCCGACCAAAATAATAGTTTACACGTGCTTAGGTTATAAACGTATCATAAGTTTGGTCGATAAGTCATCGGTAATGTAGAACAGCCACTTATCTTCTGGGCTACATGCAAGAAACTCTATTATATATTATTATTTTCAATCCGGTCGGTAGAGCGGGTGTTCTGTACTGGTACGGTAGAAACCTTTGCGCGTACTCCGTCTCTAGTTGAATGTCAACTAATAAGAGGTTATATCACAGCTATCACTATTTTTATTAAAAATAACTTATTCTTCTTGCTGAATATGTTTAAAGGTAATTTTTCCAATACATAAAATACCACAGACGCGGAACATCATGTTTTCCACTCTTCAGATGTTTTGATTTTCATAAAAAGCTGCGGTTGGCTTTGCCCTCCGGTGTGGGGCAAAGCCGACGAAATACAGCTTGTCAGAAATAATTCAATTATTAAATCATTGTTTTATTCATATAATTGTTACTTATAGAAATATGATGTACAATAATGTAGGACTCGAAATGGGAAAAAAATGGATCAATTCCACATCTTATTAACTTTAAAAAAATCATTGACTGTTAACTGGTCGGCGCTGCCCCTCCTTACCCTACCTAAATTTGTGTCTGTAGAGTAAAAAATTTATAAGAAATGTTTTAAAATATATTCCTCTCTACAGAGATACAAATTAAGGTTTACTGGAAAACATTTTTACGCAGATCTGAAAAAAATGTGTTGGTCTTCAAATAAGAAAAATTGCTTTAGTGATTCTTGACTATATCTACGACAGGGCAACGAGGCTACGAGGTGCAACTTGACACACTTTGTGCAGTTCTAATTTTAAAGTCTTATCTTATCTTTTGTTGAGAATTTCTCATTTAATTATACACGTTTAAGGACGTATGCGAAGAAAATTGTTATAAGGAAGCATTAATTATCTATTACACACTGGCATGTCTTTAATGATCATTTAAATTATTTGAAATTATGTTTAGGCCCCTAAAAACAATTTATACAAATATGTAAAATTACTTTTTTTGAAACATTTTTATTATGATTTTATATGAAACAAAAAATCGAAAATGCAAGCTGAGGTTCAGACTTCTTTTTTTAATACCTATATAATGTATAATGTGTTTAATATAAGAAACAAGATATTCATCTAGAAAAATGAACAAAGTCTCCAAAGTGACAAATTTCAAAGTGCAATTTTTAAAATTTGAGAATCAAAAATTGAAAAAGAGCTCAAATTCTGAAAAGTCTGATGAAAAATTAAGCTTAAGGCCATGTCACGAGTGGGTCACGTGACCGGATTCCTACCTTACCGACACTTTTTTTCAAAATCAACTTACGTTCACACGAAACGCGATATCGAGTTGAAAATTTGGGATATTAAATAAGAAGTGCTAAGAAAGGCGGCTCTGGTTCTAAATTTTAGTAATCATGAAAAAAGCAAAAAAAAATTATTTACAAAAAAAAAAACTTGTTTCATATTAATAAAAATTTAGGACCAGAGCCGCCTTTCTTAGCGCTTCTTATTTATTATCCCAAATTTTCAACTCGATATCACGTTTCGTGTGAACGTAAGTTGATTTTGAAAAAAAGTGTCGGTAAGGTAGGAATCCGGTCACGTGACCCACTCATAACATGGCCTTAAGGGCCCTGGAAATCGAGTGTAAATCGTAGAAAATGGATTCAGGCCAAACGGCGAAGCCATTTTGTCTGATTTTTTGTATAAATAATCTAAAGGGTATAAAGCCTCTCGGTACAGAGCGCTTTTGTCGAAAAAAAATCTATTTTTCATGTAACAATGAAAAGAAGAAAAATCACTTTTTGTGGTACAGTGTTCTACTATTAAGCGAAGCAGGGAGCAGGTAAAGCAGTTATCGTGCTCGGAATTCTTTTGCGCGACCCTAGCGGAAAAAGGAAAAACTACATTCTGTTATAACTCAAGTCTGCAGGTAATGAAGCGACCACTATGACCCACGTTGATTCATTCAGGGGCGAACACACCGTATACGAAAACTAGGGGCCCCTACCCAAAGAAGTGGGTAAATTCCCAAAAGGTTGGGTAGGTGGAGGTTCTTGGTTGTGGATAATATAATGACATGCAGATTTGAAATAAAATAAAATAATAATAATCTGCCCGTTTATGCAGAGAGCTTGTAGATTGTCATTTAATGTGCAAAAAGTACTACTTTCGGAGTAAGTTTGCCGAAAATTGTATCGTTACATTGATTCGGCGTGAATATTGCAAATCGTTTTTCTGTACATTTACTTGTGATATTATTTTGTTCAGTTTTATTTTATTTCAAATCTGCATGTCATGATATTATCCACAACCAAGAACCTCCACCCACCCAACCTTTTGGCAATTTACCCACTCCTTTGGGTAGGGGCAACTAGTTTTCGTATACGGTGTGTTCGCCCCTGAATGAATCAATGTGGGTCATAGTGATCACTTCATTACCTGCAGACTTGAGTTATAACAGATCGTAGTTTTTCCTTTTTCCGTTAGGGTCGCGCAAAAGAATTCCGAGCACGATAACTGCTTTACCTGCTCCCTGCTTCGCTGAATAGTAGAACACTGTACCACAAAAAGTGATTTTTCTTCTTTTCATTCTTACATAAAAAATAGATTTTTTTCTCGAAAAAAGCGCTTTGTACCGAGAGTCTTTATTCCCTTTAGATTATTTATACAAAAAATCAGACAAAATGGCTTCGCCGTTTGGCCTGAATCCATTTTCTACGATTTACACTCGATTTCCAGGGCCCTTAAGAGATAAGTTTTATGTTTTAAAATTAAACACTGCAATTTTAAGAATGCTTCCAATAAAACTTATTAACCTCGGAATTTATTATAATAATTATTTAGTTATATGTGTCCAGCAAAGTGTGCAGTTCTAAATTTTTTATATTTTAGGCCCCGATCTACGATGCGGTTTTATTTAGTAAACTTTAGGGCAGTGTTAATTTTTAATATTTCTTTCGTTTATGAAAATTTTGAAGTATATAAGTAAGTGTTTGACTATAAATATTATAACCTTCCCAATAATTTACAATGTTCGTAATTTTCATATGATGAGTCTCTCCTCTTGCAATTGAAATTGTGTTTTGAAAATCGCGCCAACTCAAGCCAATCAAATGAAATAAAATGTCGACTAGTTCCGGTACAGCGGCCACCAATCAGAATTCTCAAACAAAAGCGGAAAGCCGAAATGCTGACGCCAACGGAAAAAGGACATTCTGCTCAACTCTGCTGAAGACGACGGAACGGTATTAATTGTTTTGTCCGTTCGCATCCAGCATTTCTTCAGTCACGCTTTTCTGAAAAAGGTAGGTTTGATTTAATAGTGACCTCCCCGTAATCTTTTCCTCAATATTTTTGAAATAATTATGAATTTAATCTTTAACCTCTAAATTCAATTTCCTCACTTTACTCAAGAAGTACTTGCATTAAATATTTCGAAAGTACTGAACAGTACCCCTTTTTTAAATAGAACTGTTTCTGCAAAGGGAAAAACTGTTTACTTTGATCGTTTTTCCGTAAAATTAAAATTTCGAATGTTCAGGTTAGTTCAGGTTACCATTCCAAAGTTTCATTTTACGCAAAAAGTATTTGATTGAATAGTTTCTTCCTCTGCATACACACTTTATTTTAAAAAGGAGTGTACTGCTTGGTATTTAAAAAATATTGAATGCTAGTGTTCATTGATGAAAATGAGCCAATTTAATTTTGAGAATAATGTGACGCTACCACGTGCTGCCAGCATTGCACATGCCGACCATGGAGAATTTTCCGGTAGCAAGTTGAAGTTTTGCGTTTTGGAGAAAGTGCCTTTCGTGATTTAGGAAGTTTTTATTTTTTTGCGATTTTGAAACATTTTTCCTTTGCTTTATGGTATCTTTTTTAGGGGTTCTACAGGTCAGAGGTAAGGGCGTTGTAACCAGGATCCCACCTTAACATTGAATTGCTTCATTTTAACCCATATATACTAGAATTACATCTTTTTTTTTAGATAATTAGGGCATATTCCCGTTTTGAATAAAGTGGGTATTCGGAGTGAAAAGTTGGCTAGTTTCAATAGTTTTTGTGTAAAACGTTTTTTTTATGCTCTGGTTAGAATAAAAAAAAAATATTATACACAAAAACTATTGAAATTAGCAAATTTTTCACTCTGAATACAGATTTTATTCAAAACAGGAATAGGCCCTCATTATCTAAAGAAGATTTAATAATAATTCTAGTATTTATGAAGTAAAATGAGGCAATTCAATGTTGAGGTTGGGTCCTGGTTTCAACGCCCTTAAGACCACAAAATTTTACTAAGATTTTATAAACTTAGAGAATGAATATACATATAAATTGTGCTTAAAAAATAACCGCGGAACCTTAATTAATTTAAATTTAGAAAAGAGAATGTGTTCATATTCAGTAAGTCTCAGAAACGTCTAATATTAGGTCTAATTAAAAATTAGGTCGAATTAATTCTTCTGGGTGCAAAATTGAACTCTTTTGTTTTAAAAATACATTTTATTTGGTTGAAATTTATTTTTTTTTTAACTGAAAATTTAACTATTCTATTCTAAGTTAACAATTTATCTTTTTTGGTTGAAATTTTTAATATTGGGTAGAATATTCGTATAATTTATTGAAAATTTGTATTTTTTTTTGTAGAAAAGTAATCTCATTAGATGTAAATTCAGCTTTTTGTTTGAAAGTGTATCCATTCCATTTTTGGTTAAAAAAAATTATCTTTTAGTTGAAAATTCGTGTATTTTGTTGAAAATTTGTCTTTTTAGGTAGAAAATGTATCTCGTGTGGAAAATTCCACTAATTTGTTAAAATTCATTTCATTGGTCGAATATTGAACTATTTTGTTGAAAATGCGTTGTTTTTCTGTTAAAAATTAATTTTTGCACTGAAAATGTAACATCTTTTTTTTATTGCAAATTGATATTTTCTAGTAAAAAATGCATGTAATTTGTTCAAAATTTTGAAATTAACTTTTTTTTCTTAAAATTCATATTTTGGGGTTGAAAACTTGACTGTTTTTTGTAGAAAATTTGCCTTTTTGGCTTGAAAATTCAACATTTTGGTGGAGATTTTGTTTCATTATTGACTGAAAAATCATAATTGGGTGAACATTAAATTCTTATTAAAAATTTCGTTTTATTTGGTTCAAAATTTCACTATTCGGTGCAAAATTTGTCTTTTTTGGTAGACATATATCTTTGGATGAATATTTAACAAAATGAAATATTGGTGAGGGAAAATTCAGGGAATTTAGAAATCGTGATTTTTGTAGCAACCCTGCTTTGTCTCGTGGCTTTAAGGATGATGCATTAAATCTTTTTGTTTTCTTTATTTCAGCATGACTAGCCAAAAAGGTGTCCCTGGAAATCTTTTCGATGGTAAAATGCAGGAAATCCTTGTTTCCCGTGGAAAATTGCTCGAGTTGCAGGGCCAGACAGGTATACTTTTTAAATAAAAATATTAAAATTTAAAGAGAATTTTGTACTAAATGATTATATTCATCAGTCCGTGTTTCACCTGAATTATATTGATTATAACCCTCTGATAATGATTGTACTTTATCTCTTGAATGAAATTATAACTAAGGAAGTAAACCAGTTTGAACTTAAATGAAAAATGTGTTTCAGGCCCAATCGAGAAGCAAAAACTAGTCTGCGTTTCAAACAGAGATCGGTGTCAAAAATTCAATGTTCGCTTGCCTGGACATTGATGAAAAGGTAAGATTATTTGGAAAAATATCCCAAATGTTCACAAGGAAATAACCGGGAATTTAATTCAGTGACCAGAATTTTTCATTAGATTGTACTAAAATGAATATTAAAAGTGTTTTGATATTTTATTACGCTCAGTTTGTTTGATCTCGATATGAACAATGAAGAATAATTTATTGTTGATAATGGTGATAATATAAGTAATGATGTTTGCAATTTTTTTGAATACATATTTTAAAATCTTTAAAGTCTTTGGAATATTTGTATAAAGGAATAATAATTTTCAGTTGGTTCAGGGGAATTTCCAAAGTATCGTAAAGTATAATTCTGATTTGAAACAGGACAATTTCCAAAAGAATTACAATTTTCATTTGGAAGGGGGAATTGTCGAAAAGAATTATGATTTGTTACAGGGAACTTTTGAAAAGAACTAATTCTGTCGTGGAGCAGGGAATTTTCCAAAAAATTGAAATTATGACTTGAAAGAGAACATTTTCGAGAATAATTACAATTTTGACTTGGAGCAGTGAATTTTCCAAAAGAATCAAAATTCGGAACAGGGAATTTTCGAAAAGAACTATAATTTTGATATGCAGCAGGGAATTTTCTGAAAGAATTATAATTCTGATCTGCAACAGTGTATTTCCAAAAGAATTAAAAAAATATTGCAAAGAATTTCAATAGATTTGGTTTAAAAGATGTTTAGAACTCTTTAATATTTAAAATTTTTTTACGTATTTTTAATACTTCATGTTTTCAACATTAGAAAATAAATATTCAGCAATTCAAATATTAAGAGAGGTTTGATGAATAATTTTAATTTCTATTCAACCCATTTCAAATGATTTCTACCTATTTTACTAGATTTTTCCGATTTCCAAGGTTTTAAAGGGATTTTAGGGGATTTTAACGAATTTCGAGAGAACTTAGGAATAAATTGAGTTTTATTTCAAGGGCTCTCTATGGATTTAAAAGATTTCAAGTTATTTTAAAAAATTTCGCTTCAAAATTGTTTAGAAGTCTTAATATTTAAAAAATTGTTGTTATGGATTTTGAAGTATGTACATTATTTTAGTTATTAAAGTTCAACTTTTTTAATATGTATCAACATTTTGGAAATTGAAAGCGTAAGATAATTTCGAAATCCTACCTCTTCAGCAACATTGATACTATTTATCGATTTAGGGCAATATATTTTTAACTCTTACGTGATGATTTATTTAAAAATGAAAGTAGTGGACTGACAGTCTATGGAGATAACTAATAATCTGAAGTTTCTGTAAACATATTTATATCAGCAACTTTTATTTACGATTTACTGATAGAATTTTTTTAAATTTTCAGCTGCCGACTAATAAGAACAGCAATCCTGACAACAAGCCCAATGAGGAGAACTTAAAATGCTCATGTAAACTATTAATGACAATAGTGAAAAATTTGGAAACTAATGATGTAAGTATTTCGAAATTCTATAAAAGTTTGTTATTCATCAAAGACCTGAACTTATTTCACGTTTTTGTCAACCGATACGGACGTATCTTCTATAATTACATAATTTTTTCATTAACGAAAGACTAATACGTGGTGCACAGTCATTCCCCTGCGTTTTCCCTTTTTTCAAATTTTCTTTTCTTTCCCCTATTATCGAAAAACTCCCTTTTTCTCTTTAAATATACGCTATTTGAAAATACAAATGTTCGTTTTACATCTACAAAATTCTTCCATTCAAAACTAGAATATTTTACCGCGAGTTTATAGCTTATTTTTTATAGCTTACTTTTTTAGTTTTACCTCATGCATTTAAATTTTTTTAAATACTGTTTTTAGTGCTCAGACAATTTCAAATTATAAGGGTTTAAAATTAAACAATTTTGATTTAGTAATATTAGACAATTTCTTGACGTGTTAAATTCAACAATTTCTGAATTATCAATTGTACATGTAAAGTTTTCAAATATAAACCATTTTTAATTTAAGAATGTTAAATTATTACCATACTTAAAAAATATCGGCAACCATGAAAATATTAAAATTACGAAAGTAACAGTCTTTTCAAGCATATCTTACTAAGTAGAATGAATAATTTCTTAAATTATGTAACTAGTTTCAAACATTTTTGGAACTCTTAATATTAAAATATGTCATATTATCGATTTTTAAATAGCTTATGTTTTTAATATTAGAAAATAACAATACAATGACGTGAACATGGCTTTAAACGGTTCTTTTAGAGGAATTTATATTTATAGAATTTTAAATGATTTCTATATACATATTTGAATCAGGGTGTCTACCCTACCTGGAAAACCTGGAATTGCCAGGAAATTTTTATATGCCTGGAAATGTCGGAATTTTTTTCGAGCGTGCATAATTTTTTTTTTAAATTGCAATATAAAATTGAATAAGAGTGATTCTTCATTTGTAAAATAGCATTATATTATATTACTCATGTTGAAAATTCGTCTTTTTGGTTGAATTCAACTGTTTTGGATTAAAAATTAAAAAAAAAATTGTGTTGAAATATCTTCGTTAAAAATTCCTTTTTTTGTTTGTTGAAAATGATATATTTTTTTAAACCTGAAAATTCAACTATACCCGGTTAAATATTCCATCATTTTAGTTAAAAATTCATCTCTGGTTGAACATTCATCTTTTCAATTAAAAATCTAGCTAATAGATCTTCTTGGTTATAAATTAATCTTTGGATTAAAATTCAATTATTTTAGTTGAAAATTCATCATTTTAGTTGAAAATTGATATCTTTAGATTAAAAATTCAATTATTCCAGTTGAAGATCCATAATTTTAGTTGAAATATCATCACTTTGTTTGAAAATGTAACTATTTTTTGAAAATTAGTTTTTTTGTTTGTTGGTTGAAAGATATTTTTTCCTGAAAATGTAACTTACTACTCCAACTGAATGTTCCAACATTTCAGTTAAGAATTCCTCTCTTTGGTTGAAAATTAATTTTTTTTTTCAACGGAAAATTTAACTATTCAATATTTGGTTAACAATTTGTCTTTTTTAGTTCAAAATTCAAATATTTCTTAGAAATTTGAAGCGGTTTAAATTTAATTTAATATAGTACTCACATTAATTTTACTTAAGTATGCGCTGATTTTTAAGTAGAAGATAAAGTAAAAATTTGAATTATTAGTTAATAAATTGATGGTGCCAATATATTTAGGAATATCTTATAATATAATTTGTCAAGGTTTTCTAAATTAAACATTGATTGCATCTCTAGAAACGGAAGAAAACATTATTCACAATAAACTCGCGAAACTGTATGCATATTCCGAGTCGATTGTTTTAAAAAATAGCTCTGTACTAGGAAAAATTTTACCTGGAAAAAACCTGGAATTGCCATCAGGGAATTTTTTTTCCAGGATTTGAGTAAGACACCCTGTTTATGGATTTAAAAGATTTCGCAATATTTCTAGGTATTTTTAAAAGGGATTAACGAATTTCTAGAGAACTTGAAAGCATAAAATAAATTGAATTTCAATTTTAATCAGACATTTTTAGATAGTTTGTTTTTAATATTGTAAAATGAAAAATCTAGGGACGCGAGCACTAGGGACCTCTGACGATATTTAAAAAATATACAATTTCTTATAAACAGATTTTTTCTTCTTTTCTAAATGTAAAAATAAATGTTTGATCTTTCCCCCCTTTTGCGCTGCGATCCCTGCTAATATACCGTGATGACAATATTTTATCTGAAAAATGATTTAATGCTGTGACAGCCCTTTTGCTCTGATATTTTTAAAAAATTCAAAATCTTCCAGGCGTTCGTGAATTTGATTTAAAGTCTACTTTTTTTTTGTGTTTTAGGACTTGAAGGATTACATTAAGACCATGAGCAGTATCGTGAATGATAAGGGACCTAATAAAATAAGTTCGAGAGTTCGTTTCATGATCCAAGCTGATAGAGGCAGTGACAGAAAAAGAAATGGTAAGAAATGTTATATGTAAAGAGAAGAAAGAGTTGAAATTTAAGAAAACTAAGATTTATAATTTCAAAAAATATATTACCGACAGTTTTTATCGGTAAGGATTTATTAGATTATGATGATACCTAATGTCATGCCAGACTGGAGTTTCTGATCAAGCGTGATTGTGAAAAAATATTCTGAGATTATCAATTAAAAATAATAGTTGCCAATTTTTTTCTGGAACAACTTTTAACACAAATGTCTATTTTCAGGTGGAATGAGTGGAGGATCTTCCGAAGATGGTGGCTGGATTCGTCCATCCAGAACGTGGTGAACTGCCTTTGAAAGACTTCGAAACTTGAAAATAAGCATGTGAGTATTTGAGAGTTTTTATTTATAATTTAATTGGATGTTAAAACTTTGGTTATATAATGATGAGAACCTAGCTAATAAGAAAGGTATAAGATACCCAACATGCGTTCTAGCCAAAAGGATACTGATTATATACTGATTTAAAAATTACTACTGTCGTAATTTTTACGGAAATTGCTATAATGTAATTTTTATTTCAGATTTGGCGA
>CAKNYM010053373.1:1317505-1355755 GCA_932195095.1 Andricus curvator | reverse complement strand
CGAGAATTTTCTTAAGAATCTTAGGAAAATTACATTTATACCTATAACGTTACAAATAAATAACCTAAAGAATGAATAGTTATTTAAAATTTTTATTTTGTATCAAAAATTATTTTTTGCCTTAAATTATGATTTGGTTTTTATTCTTTCTTGCCTAAAAATCGTTTTTACTTGAAAGTTTATTTATTTTGTTGAAAATTCATTTTTTTTTAAGTTAAATTCAAAGGGTTTTCATTAAAAATAATTTTTTTTATTGATATAGCGATTATCACATGTTTCGTTGGAAATGAACTTTTTTGCCTGAAAATTGAACTATTTGGTTGAAAATGTTTTTTTTTGTTCAAATTTTAATTTGAAATATCTGAAATCTTAGAAAATATTTCGAAATTTTTTTTAAGAATCTTAGAAAACTTATATTCATTTTTATTTTTACAACTTTATTTTAATTGTAAAATAGTTTCAATAAAAATTAATTGTAATTAATTGTAAAATAAATTCAACGAAATTGATTTTTTATAGAAATACCCCATGATTTTTAAAAGACAAAACAATTTTGAAGGTAATTCTTTGTAGTATTTTAATAACTAATGAACATATTTTTAGAATATTTTGCCTTGATTCTGCTCTAGGGTCAAATATGGTACAAAAACCATCGTAAATTTTTTAATAAAAACTGCATTCTGTATACATTTATTTTAAGAATGAAAAATTTTAATACTTTTTATAAATATTCCTATATTTTATTTAAATATGACACACATTGATTTTTATTTTAAAAATTCTGGTAAATAATTGATCATTCTTTGAATTTTACGACATTTTTGTACCATGTTTCACCTTAAAGAATAGATTTCAGGACTGAAATTATAGAAATATCTTTATCGGTTAGTAAAATACTACAAAGAATTACCTTCAAAATTGTTTTGTCTTTTTAAAATCATGAGATACATCTTTATAAAATAAATTTCGTTGAATTTATTTTACATTTATTTACAATTAATTTTCAATTAAAATTATTTTACAATTAAAATAAAATTGTAAAAATAAATATAAGTTTTCTAAGATTCTTAAAAAAAAGTTCGAAATATTTTGTAAGATTTCAGATATTTCAAATTAAAATTGGGACAAAAAAAAAACATTTTCAACCGAATAGTTTAATTTTCAGGCTATTTTTTATTGCTATTTCAATAAAAACAACAAAATAAATAGACTTTCAAGTAAAAACGATTTTTAGTCAAAAAAAGAATTAAAACCAAATTATAATTTAAGGCAAAAAATAATTTTTGATACAAGATAAAAATGTTAAATAACTATTCATTCTTGAGGTTCCTTATTTTTAAGAATATAAGTATAAATATAATTTTCCTAAGATTCTAAAGAAAATTTTCAAAGATTTCATAATATTTCTGCATGCCAATCAAAATTCCAACAAAAATATAAGTTTCAACTAAACAGTTGAATTTTCAACAACAACAAAATTAGTTTTCAACCAAAAAAGCTGAATTTACAAAAAAAATGTAATAATTGCTATTTCAATGAGAAAAAATTCTAATTTTTGATTAAAACAGTTAAGAAAAAAGAATAATTCAAACCAAATTATAATTTAAGGCAAAAAATAATTTTTAATACAAATAAAAAATTTCAAATAACTATTTATTTAAAAAAAATTTTTTGCTTATTTTAAGTTTATATAAATATAATTTTCATATAGGATTCTTGACAAAAATTTCGAAATATTTCAAATAGAAAATAAAAATTTCGAATAACTATTCATTATTTAAATTATTTATATCTAAGGTTATATGTATAAATATAATTTTCCTAAGAGTCTTAAGAAGATTTTTGAATATTTCTGATTGTCAATCAATATTCCAACAAAAAATATGAGTTTTAACTAAACAGTTGAATTTTCCACCAAAAAAGCTGAATTTTCAACGAAAAATGTAATCATTGCTATTTCAATGGAAAAATTTATTTTAAATAAAAAACTGTTGAATTTAATGAAAAAATTTTCAACGAAAAATGTAATAAATGCTATTTCAATGAAAAAATTCAAATTTTCAATTAAAAACAGTTGAAATCATCTTTCAAACAATTAAATTTCAACCAAATAAATACATTTTCAAACCACTAAATTTTTTAATGAAGAAGAAAGAAAAATTTCAACAAAATGATAATTTAAGGCGAAAAATAATTTTGTATACAAAATAAAAAATTTCAAATGACTGCTCATTACTTAACTGTTTTTTTTGCTTATTTTAATTTCTATAAATATAATTTTCATATTGGATTCTTGACAAAAATTTCGATATATTTCAAATGGAAAATAAAAATTTCGAATAACTATTCATTTTTTAAGTTATTTATATCTAAGGTTATAGGTATAAATATAATTTTCCTAAGAGTCTTAAGAAGATTTTTGAATATTTTTGATTGTCAATCAATATTCCAACAAAAAATATGAGTTTTAACTAAACAGTTGAATTTTCCACCAAAAAAGCTGAATTTTCAACGAAAAATGTAATAATTGCTATTTCAATGGAAAAATTTATTTAAAATAAAAAACGGTTGAATTTAATGAAAAATTTTTCAACGAAAAATGTAATAAATGCTATTTCAATGAAAAAATTCAAATTTTCAATTAAAAACAGTTGAAATCATCTTTAAAACAATTAAATTTCAACCAAATAAATACATTTTCAAATCACTAAATTTTTTAATAAAGAAGAAAGAAAAATTTCAACAAAATGATAATTTAAGGCGAAAAACAATTTTGCATACAAAATAAAAAATTTCAAATTACTGTTCATTAGTTAACTGTTTTTTTTTTTGCTTATTTTAATTTCTATAAATATAATTTTCATATACGATTCTTGACAAAATTTCACAAAATTTTTCAATATTTCAGATATGTCAAATAAAAATGTCAACAAAAAATAGTATTATCAACCAAACACTGAGATATTTTTATAATTTCATTCCTAAAATCTATTCCCGAAGGTCAAACATGGTATAAAAATATCATAAAATTTAAAAAATGACCAAATATTTACAAGAATTTTTAAAATAAAAATCACTGTGCCTCATATTCAAATAAAATTTGGGAATACTTATAAAAAGGTATAAATATTTTTCTTTTTCAAAATTAATTTATGCAGAGTACAGTTTTTATTTGAAATTTCACGGCGGTTTTTTGTACCATGTTTGACCCTATGAGGGCACCATCAAAGAAAAATATTCAGAAAATATGGTCATTAGTTATTAAAATACTGCAAAGAGTTACCTTTAAAATTGTTTGTCCTTAAAAAATCATGAGATATTTCTTTATTAAATAAATTTTGTTAAATTTATTTTACAATTTTTCGCAATTAATTTCCAATTACAATTATTTCACAATAAAAATAAAATTGTGAAAAATTAATTTTGTAATGTTCAGATAAATATTTTTACACATTGAAGGTTTCATAAAGTTTTTATACGTTAAGAAAGCATATGAGGACAAGTTAATAATTTTTTGGCTTTTTCTCTTGAAATCCCCAAAATTGTGATTATAGCCTAAAATAGCATGAAAAGAAAGGTAATTATCAGAGGTGAGTATACATTTAAAAAGTTGATTAATTCAATAAATTAACAATTTTATTAAATTTGAAATTTTATAATTAATTCAATTCTAATATAATTAATGTAATTCATTCATTTATTCAATTTTAATTTAATTTTATAAAATTCAATATTTTATAATTAATTTAATTCGATTCTAATTTAATTAATCAAATTAATTAATTAATTCAATTATAATTTAATTTTTAAAATTAATTTAATTTTATAATTTAAAATTGTATCAATTTTATTTTCATTAATTCTATACATTGAATTAAAAATGATAATTATTTATTATCATTTGAACTGTGCAATATTTGAAATCGATTGAAAAATAAAACATAAATAATAAAAAATGAAATCACTTGAAAGTGATAAATATTATTAATCTAATCTTAAAATCCCATATACGTTCCTGACAGACATAATAAAAAATATTTCGAGACTTCATTACATGCATTTGAAGTCTTTCCTTCAGGTGTCATTCTTGAAAACAAAAATCAACCCAAACCTCCTAATAGCCCACGAAACTGAATCGCGAAGTCGGGCAAGCTCGGCTCGGCCCGAAACACGGGTTCGTGCTCGTGCATTTTCGGCTTTACACGAGGATGGCCGACGCAACGCGTAACAGAGTCTTCTCACCGACACGCTACGTTTGCATGTGTTCCTCCCAGATGGGAACGTGGTGGGGGCCGAAAAATCCCACGTTCTGGAGCCTCTGGCACGCGCCCAGTCCCTTACCTTCCTATGTCCATGGCTCCAGCCCCATTCTATCTGCCACTGTAGGCATTCCCAGGTTGCACGGTCTTCCCCTTTTTTTAGGTTCCCCTATTCTCAAAAAACTTCCCCTTTTCTATTTAAATATACGATATTTGAATCACGCGAAAAATTCTCTGAAATTAGGAAGTGTACCCATTAGTGAATAATAATTAAAGAAATTATAGCACTTCAATAAATTATTTATGAATAAATAAGGTACACTTTTCAAGTGCTGAAGCATAAAAAAATTTGAAGCTGAAACATTTTAAAGCACGTTGAAAATTTGAAAACTGGATACAGAAGTTGTTATCCAATATAAAATTGAAACAGTTACAAAATATACAGTACTTTTTCAATAAGTATTAGAAGGCGAACACTTTTTAGTTGAAATGTACAAAGTTAAATACTTAATTAAAAAATGGAATATTCCAAATTCATCAACTGCAATGTTGAATGTTATAACTTGAGCAATTTTTGGAATGAAAATGCTAAAACAAATCAGATGGTTTGAGCTGAGGGGGGAAAAAAACTTGTGGTTGCCATTCGACAAAAGTGAAAAAAAAGTTAATCAGTTAAGTTTAACGATTCCACATTCAAAATATTTCCTATTGGTTCAAAGATTATGACGAATTTGTTATATTTACAGCTTTCACTAGTGAACAATAATGAAAAATTACGAAATTTAAAAATAAATTTTTGCTTAGTAACAATTTTTTTGAAAATGTGCAAAAACATGTTTTTTTTTTGGATTGAGGCATATGCACACATTTAAAAAAAAAGTTGAATATGACTAATATGAAATTTATTCAGCTTGAATAAAAGAAACATTTAATCATTTTGCTTTTTAGGAAAAAAACTTTCGTCGTGATTTAAGATTTTTGGGATTTCATTTTTTTGCGATTTTGATACGTTATAAACAGTACAAAAAACAAGGTTCCCATGTATATATACCATTAAACCATTTCCCTTTCAGGGTAGGCGTGACACTACCCGATTCGGGTAGTGTTTCTAGGTTTTTCTTGTAGTTATAAATAACTACAAGTGTGGGCTCACCACACCCACGATGTGCCAACAGCACTCATGTCAGTATTCTTGAATGGTCACCCATCCAAGTACTAACCGCGTCCAACGCTGCTTAACTTCAGTGATCTGACGAGAACTGGGTTTTTCAGCGTGGTATGGCCGTTGAATAAAAAATAATAACGTGTTTCTTTGGTGCAAGCTGAAGAAATTTCAGTATCGATTCAATCCAAAAAACATGTTTATGTACATTTTCAAAAAATTCTAAATAAGGCAAAATCTTTTTTGAATTAAAAAAAATTTTTAATTGTAGATATAAAAAAGGGAACAGAAGATTTAACCGATTTCAAAATTTTTATCTTCACTTGTTTTGGATGTCGAGCCGCAAATTATCCCTCAGCTCAAACGATTCGATTAATTTTAGCATTTTTTCTTGAAGAGTGTAGTTTTAAATTTACATTGAAAGTATTAATTATAGTATGGAAGAAATGACAAATCTTGGAAAGAAATATTTATGAGGACGACGTTAAACATCAAAATTGTGTATTCAACTAATTTTTTTTTTCGGACTTTCATGTCACTGAATGAATTCTTAATTAAATTCTTTAATGGCAGAAATCATTGAAAATTATTCAAAAGTATAACATTTCTTATAAAAATATTTTCGACATATAAAAATAAATGTTTAATCTTTTCTCTATTTTCCCCTTTTTCGTGAGAAAATTACCCTATTTCCCTTTTTTTAAGGTCCTTTTGCGCTGTTATCCCTGCATTCCAATTCTGGGTGAAATGCTGGGCGCATAATATTTTTCTAGCAAAATTCAACCTGGATCTGATTTCTTCGAAATAGAGGGCTCAGTCCCTATTTTTTGAATTCCACTTTTCTTCGTGTAAAACAATAAATAAATGAGCGTGCACATTCTAATCGCTCGCTGCGCTAGAGTTCTAAAATTCTTGAGAATTTAAGTTCGGGTTATATAACTGAGAATATGACAGAATTTAGGAGAATTTGAGAATGTAGGATTTTTAACAATATTGTTAAAATTATTATTATCGCCAACGGCGATACCACGCTGGAAACACCAGTTCTCGTAAGATCACTGAAGTTAAGCATTGTTGGGCGCGGTTAGTACTTGGATGGGTGACCGTTCAGGAATACTGCATGCTGTTGGCCCGTCGTGGGTGTGGTGGGCCCACATTGGTAGTAAATATCCACCTAGAAACACTACCCGAATCGGGTAGTGAGGCAATGAACTTTCGAGTTCGAACTGCTAATCAATGTATGTATGTATTGTTATTGTTTACGTTATTCGCATAGTTACATATAAGTTATTTACTTATATTAATATATTTATAAATAATGAAAAATACGTAGAAGAAGTTCTACTGTTAAAATATAAAAATTTTGTATTGTAAAATATTTAAATTTGAATTTACCGCCAATTTATCCAAAATTGAGTTGAAATTTGTGGGATCGTTCTCATATAACCGACTCAGAATTTGTTCTAATATCTTTGCTCAGAACCAGAACTCTACGCTGCGCTCGCAATTTTTTAGCGCGCCTTTTGGATCTCGCGCTCGATAATGTATTTACCTCGTGCTACGCGCTCGTTCATTGTACTTCCCCCACATTTTTGCATAGGATTTTTAAAATTAAAGGTCGAACCAGAACAAACCATCGACAACTGAAATTTAGTAATTGAGGGTCTGGATGCAATAAGGGGACGAGCGCTCAAAAACGCTAAAAGGAATTGTCCAAGCGTCTCATGACATTTCAAAAATTTAAATTTTTAAAATACAAGTTTGCAGAGAATGACGAGACTGAACTTTTTTATTTGAAGTTTTTTGGTGATGTACATTTTCAATAATAAAATTAAAGTGAAATAAATTTTTCCCAAAATTCAATTACGTTTTACAGAAATCGTCATACCTCAGCCAAATATTATTAAAACTGTTTAAAATTTGATAAACTCACGCAATATACTCTAGCGATGCTCATAAAGTGAAGAAAAAAATTAAAGCTGCCTCTTGTTTAATAATAATAAATTGCAAATTGAGACCGGTCGGTAACCATGTTTTTTTAGTTTCACCGACAAAAAGTATTGAGGGAAGGTCAAAGTTGAAGAAACTTCCAGTGACGCATTTGTTCTTCACTATTCAGTTAGGGCTTCCGGGAATGTTTAGATCGATTCATTGAAATTAGGTATTTTATAAGAATTCTATGCCGCCAACAATAGCTCCGTGACCATTGAGGCAATATCAGGCAGCGTACTCGTCCTTTGCGGCATCAAATGCTTTCTTATAAAATATCTAATTCCGTCAATTTTCAATGAATCTATCTAAAAATTTCAAAAATCTTCCCTGATTAGTGAGGAACGAATGTCTCACTTGCAGTTTTTTCAACTTTGAACTTCCCTCCGTACTTTTTGTCGGCGAAACCAACAAAATATGAATATTGACCGGTCTCAGTTTGCAATTGATTGTCATTAAACAATAAACAGTTCAATTTTTTATTTATTTTGTAGGGATCAGTAGAGTATACTGCGTACGCATACCATATTTCAAACGGTTTTTATAATATTTCGCTGAGTTATCACGATTTATGTTTTGAAAAATAATTTAATTGAGGAAAATTTTTTTTTCTTCACTTTTTCAATTTTAATATTAAAACTATTCATTCGCAAAAACTTCAAATAAGAAAAAGTTCCATCCGGACATCCTCCATAAGCTCATATTAAAAAAAATTTTATTTCTTTAAATGTACATATCAAGAGACGCTTGGACAATACTCGTGAGAAAAAAAGGGTAAAAGCAAATTTCTAGATCTAATTTAGGCAAACAATTTTGTTATTAAACATTTTCTTGTACCTTGTGTCTTTTTCCAGAAATTGAATTTGTTTATTTATAATGTAATTTTACACGATTAATACAAAAACTACGCGTCTTATCAAAAAATAATTTATAACAAATTTGTCGATCTTTTTTTGGCGAACAACTTTTGTCTATGTATTTTTTTCGTATCTTGTGCCGTTTTTCTAAACATTTTAATTTATTTCGAGATTTATTTAATGTTTTTTTTTACGATTAAAACAAAAACTACGCGTAAAAAAAAAAAATTATTTGTATCAAATTTGTAGGTCTCATTTGGGTGAAAAAGGTTTGTCTACTCATTTTTTTCGTATCTTGTGTTGGTTTTCCGAAAGTTTGATTAAGAACATTTTAATGTTATTTTTTACGATTAAAACAAAAAATTCGCGTCCTATCAAAAAAGATTATTAACAAATTTTAAGGTAAGTACAATAATTACTTACGAAGTAATAATTATAATTAGTGCGTGGGACCGCAGAGTCCCTGGGAGCAACTACCATCTATGAAATGACACTGGCTCCCAGTAGAACCGCGGTAAATCACACCTGTGTCCACGTCTTGAGACCGTGAGATAGGTGGATGAAGAAATGACAACGACAGGCCAGTGAAATCCTCGTGTGTCTTCAGGACACGGAGCGACCCATGGATGACAGCCTTCTGCATCCATCTCGCAAGTGCCTTGGCATGTTCTTGGCACGCGGGTGATAGTTTCGCATCTCCAAGAACACCGATTGACCGATTACAAGGACAATTATTTTAATTGAATATTTTCTGTACAGTCGGCCGGAGCCGAAAATTCGATCACGAATATATATTGTTTCTCGAAGTCCTGGAGAACGATGTCAGGCCTCGAGCGTGCAATGAACCGTCATCGTGAGAGCGACAAAAATGGTAGTAAAGCTCTCTTAGGGCCGCATTATGTCTGTAGAGATAAGTCGTTCCCGTGTGAGTGGGACACCTGGAAAGTATGTGTTCTAGGTACTCAGTGTGGGCATGGCACGCTTTGCAACTATCGTTGGGAACTTCTTGACGTAAAATGTGGTCACAGTATACTAATGTGGAAATGAAACCGTCCTGGCACGCGAATATCAAATTTTCTGTGCCTGAATTAAGTCCTGATGATCTGAGGAAAGTAAAAGTTTGCTCCTTCGACAAGGGTCGATCTTCCATGAAGAAAACGCTGGTATCTGCTTCGGAGAGATTGTTTTACTGATGTTATGTCCCGAATATGGCTCTAAAGCACGCCCAGGTATGTATAGGTATCTCCAGTGGCAAGATGTTTAATAACACTCATATACCCGGAAACGCTAGTGATTCGTCCTCGCTTCAGATCGTCCTTATGTTCGCGATGATTTTATTATTATTTTAAACGGTGACTGGGATACCGGGCGACTTCTCAGAGTATGCAGCCTTATCCTTGCATGCGGGGCTCTACAAGGATGGACGAACCCTTTCCCTAGCTGCTTGTGGGTTCAAAACGATCGAACGCATAAAGCACCTGACAGTGGGTCGGCAAACTGTGCCGGTCACCCTAGATTTCGGGGTGCTGAAAATAATTTAGGTGGAAATGCAACGACGAACCGGCGAAATGCTCACATTAGTGGACAAATCGACTCAAGGATGACTAGCTAGACTGCCACGATACTGCCAGATCTGTTCACGGATGTTTCATGGCGCGTATGCACACTCTCTGGTACCAGAAACACCCAGAGCTGCACCACGTTTCGCAACGGTCTTTGTCAAATAAGGCTTCCTACCTCTCGAAAACTGGATATAAATGCAGAGTGCTTCCCAAACGCTGCATGGATAAGCTGCAGACAAAGAGGAGGAAGCGAAATTAAGACCAACCGCTAAAAGCAGACATCCCCAGGATAAGGAGAAACAATAACATCTAGGTTTCTCCTAAGCCCCACGATCTGGCTGAAATGGATATCCCTTCGTGGGGATATCTCGGAGGAGTCCGACCTCCGGACTATCAATTGTTCAGTATATGGCGCGGCGAGAGGTTTGGCTGATTCAAATCGAAGGCTAAAATCGACCATGGATCAAAACACCAAAAGACGCTTTCATCAACTGAACAAGAAGATTGAATGCTTTCCGTGTTCAGTGCGTGATTTACTACATAACACCTGGTATGCCGTTCACGGAAAGGGTCCGCAAGTTTGCCCACGAACTGAGGATATAACATCACACACTGAACAAGCCAAAGCTGCTGACAATCCAGCAGCAGATAGTTGGCAAAATACGGATATTATCTGACGTATGGAGGAGAATACAGTAGAGGGAGTAGTGGGTCAGGGAGAATCAACAGTTTCTCGCTGACCCATCGCACCTCTTCAGCGATCTCCCTGTTTACGTCAAAAAGGTGAAAAAAGAACTTAGGGGCACGAAGAACTTTTTCGCTGTAGAACCAGATGGTATCAAGAACTTCTGGCGGAAGAAGTTTACTTATACACACCAACATCTGATCCGCATCTTCGTTTCATATTTAAAGTCGTACGGCGGAGAGTCTAGTTGTAACGTTAGTCCCACCAAAACTTCTGTTACTAGGTGTGGGGGGGGGGGGGAAGGACAAGGAATGAAAACCTAGATAGAGTCGCAATTAGTTGATATTAAGATATAAGATATATATAAGATAAGATAGGAGTTCATATGTTTCCATCTGCCGATTCCCGGCCTACCTCTAGGCATGGAACCAAAAACTTTTTTTTTTTTAATTTGATAAAGAGATAATGCTTGAAATATAAATGTCATAGTCGAATTTTTTTAGAAGAATTATTTTAGTAAAGAAATATCGAAACGCATTCTGAAATCAAAAAAGTCAGATATTCCAATTTTTGAATTTTCAACCAAAATGAACGGATAAAGTGTTTTAAGGTAGGTTAATTTATGGCATAGAAAGAGTATAATCCTCCTCCCCACGACACGAAAAATAGTTCAATTTCAAAAATTTATAGTCTGAACATTCATTTATTCTTAACATGACTTATCTTGCTGTTTCACTGGGATTCTGCCTTTGTCTTCAAAGCTTCTTCTTAATTTTTGAGTGGTAATTTAGAAAAAAAGGGATTAAAACAGTGCGTATACGAAAAAATAATTGAAAATAATCGCGCAAAAAATATACCGGTTTACTGGGCAGTTAGTCAATGCTTTATAGTTTATAAAAATGCTTTCGTTAGAAAGCGAATCGGTTGGGAATTAATCGGTTTCTTGAGAACCTCATACTCAAACAAAATTAATATTTCGGCAGAATTAAGTTTCATTATCGAAAAGCATTTTACTAAAAAATATTCCATTTTTGGGAACGGGTAGTGAAAAAAGAGTTTCAAATATCAGTCTTTTATTTCGTACATACAAATAGACTTTCCCCTTCTAAGATACACATATCACATGTGTAAGTGTCATGCCTAAAAAAGATAGAAGTCTAAAAATGATAAACAAAAAAGATAAATAAAAGGTAAACATATAATAAAAAAAAAATTAGCAAAGAATTTTTGAAATTTGACAATTTTATTTTTACTATAAACTAAGAGATATGTTTCAAAATACTGAAATAACATCTATTTAGTACTGTTCACCGAGTGGCCTAATTGTCAATTCAGTAATTTGAACACGTGGAGGGGTTCCCAAAACATAAAGCATAGAATCTGCTACATCTTCAGATTTTAAACCAGGCATATCCTTGAGCATTCCCAATAAATCCATATTTGTAGCATTTGTTTCAAAAATTTCAGTTTTCACGTATGGGTTAATGCTCTGTGTAAAAAATTAGATTAAATAATTTGTTTAAATTTAAAATCATATAATAATTGTATTTGAAGGGGTTCCGAGGCATAAGGGCGTAAATTACAAAATTCGAATTTGATTTTTTTTTTTAACAAAAAACCTCTTTCGAGCGATTACTTAGCTCTATCGAACCATAAAAGGCACATCCTGAAAGAAGCAAACACCTTCGAAAAAAAGTTTTGTCGGAGATACTTTCGAGCTATTACTTAGCACTTAGCTCTATCACCCAGCTGAAAATTTCTGTACAGGAACCTCGGAGGATCCTGCACATGGAATTTGGCGAAGGAAACTGTACATGATCCTGCAAAGGAACCTCAAATTTTAAAATTCTCAAAACTAAAGATGCTTGAACTCATTGCGACACTAAACTAATTTTCAACTGATTTAAAAACGTTACTTTTTAAATACTTTTTTCATTTTTGAGAATACTTTTACCTACATAAATCCATACAGCACTGCGAAGCCTGTTATGAGTAAAAGAACTAAATATGTATTCTTATATGTTTCCTAAGAACCTGTCATGTAAAGACAATTAATATTTTGGTAAATAAAGTTTTACTATCGCAAAGTATGTCATTCAAAATGTTTCAAATTTACGAACCGCTAATAAAAGAAGAGTTTTCAATCGAAGTAGAGTAGCGTATTTATGGTTAAAACATATCATCGTAACTCTTTCCCCAGGTGCTTCGGGCCCTTAAATATTTGTTTTAAATAGTTAGTTTATATTATTTTTAAATATTAGTTGTTTACTTCACACATATGCTGACGTATATTTGAGAAATGACGATCAGGTGTAAAATAAGCTCAATGTCGCATTATTTAAAATAGAACGAAGGTCCTTTTTGATTTTTATCTTCTTAAACTTATTTTTCAGAAATTAAAATTCTCATTGTTGCATACATTGTAATTATATATATATATATATATATTTTTTTTTCAGGATGAATGAGGGACTGTGAATATACTTACGTTTTTAATATAAGAAATGTGTGGTGGTCAAACTAATAAGATTCTACGATTGCCACTTCTGAATTATTTTGTTGTAACATGTCCGCTACAAATGATAATCAATATTTACAATGTTATGTTTATCGCATTAGAAGGTATTTTGTATCCAAGTTGCGATATGGTCAGGCATACTTCAATAATTTCAAACGTTCTTATATTTTAAATTATTGGAAAATTTTTGCTTGTCAATCTAGTAACAATAGCCGCAATAAACTGAAATTTGACATAAAAGAAAAGACAAAAAAAAACACGCAAAGGAAAAGAAAGGAAGTGAGAGTAGACTGTATTGTTTTACCAGAACAAGTAAATGCTGAACACTGCATGTACTGCAAACCAGATACATTAAAGTACGAGTAATTAACTAAGAAGCTGGAAGAAAGGTAAGGGGCCGTTCAAAAAAAAAGTAACACTTTTTTCTGAAAATGTTGACCCCCCCCCCCTACGTAACGATTTTTCTATAGTAAGTGTATGTAACTTTAACATTAGCGTAACGCTCGATATGACCCCCCCCCCCTCCCTTATAGGCGTTACGTATTTTTTGAACGGCCCCTAATGGATTTAACCTTTTTATTGTTTAACTGTAATCTATTGGATTCAACATGATAGTACCATGTTACACTTAACTTATATATTCAGAAAGTTATTTATTATTTCACAAAGCATAACGTGATTCTTATAAAATTGTGTGAGAAAATAAATAGGAAGGTTTACATTTATAGTATTTCCAGAGTACAGCGGAAATTCTCTCTCTCTGTCTCTCTCTCTCTATATATATATAGGACGATTAATTGATTATGAGATCAGCATGCACATTTGCAGTCTGCAAATCGCGGGTATAACGTTATCAATTAGTATCTCGATTAGTTTGCTTCTTCTGTATTTATTCAGCATTTTCACGTTCCACTATCGATAGCGAACAAGGATGATACAGTGTTATTTTTCAACGGGGATTGGCAGGTGAGATTAGTAAAGCATTGATCATTTAAAAATATGTACATACTTGATGTTTTCTTTTTTTGTACATATTTGTGCTTTCATCATGCAATCTTAACTTTAAGTGTAAACAATTATAACACTATTAGACATATATTTCAGAATAGAAAATACTTAGAAGCTTTCACCGAGTGGTCTAATTGTCAATTCTGTAATTTGAACGCGTGGAAGTGTTACCAGAATATAAACCAAAGAGTTTGGTACATCCTCAGATTCTATAGCGGGTATATTAGTAACCAATGTTCTGAAATCTGAGATGCTCTATAAAAAAACACATACAATTGTTAGTGTTAATTATTATATTGTTACATAATATTTGTGTTTTTTAAAAGTTATTTTCTACCACACAATTAATATAGTTCAATTTTTGAACAAGCAGAATCGTGTTAATGAATATGATTATACACAAACCGATGATCTTATTTTAGTTCCAAGTAACTATACTTCCAAAGTAGACGTTATTGCTGTAACTGCATGTTTTGTTGCAGCATAGACATTAAAGCACATCTCCGGATCTCTCAGTATTCTGTGCCGAATTACACAAAATATCTGAATAAAGACTGACTCCATTTCAAACCATGCAGAGGGGTCTAAGTTAGAGTGTCAGAATACATTTTCAATTGAATATATCATTCTGCAATGAAAATAAAAGGATACATATTTCACAGTTTCGCCAAAAAAATTTATCCATTTATCTTAGGAGGTACGAGCTACTGAAGTGAACCTTTTAACTTTCAAAATCTGTCGAAACCTGACAGATTTTCTTTTGAAATGCTGTATTTTTCTAACGATTACATATATTTGTATATCTACTTTTGCAAATGATGGGGGAATCCTTTATCTATCAAGTGATTTAAAGAAAATATAACAATGTTATAAAATGACAACATGGCGGCTATTTTTCTGAAAACATTAAAGATGTATTTTTTCAAAAAGTCCATCTTCTAAAACTTTTTGTTTTTTAGGGAAGATATTTGACAATGCGCACTACATTTTAATGAATACTTTTTTTCAGGTAAACCATTAACAGTTCGTTCAAAATTTTTGCTCTCTCTTGGCTGAAAAATCTTAGTTGAAAATTCAACTCATGTTGAAAAATCGACTTTTTTGGTTGAATTGAACTTTTTTTGAGTAAAAATTTAAATCTTTTTTTGTTGAAATATCAACTACTACATTTTTCGTTTAGAATTCATCTTTTCTAGAATAAAAATTCAATTACTTGGTTGAAAATTGAACCCGATGCAATCAGGTTTTCGGGCGAAACATCTCTTACCGCTTCCCTTAAAGTAACGACGGATCTCAAATTAGCAATGGATAATAGGGAGATCACGATTGTTTTTCTGCTTGATTTTTCGAAGGCTTTTGATATGGTTAACCATCAGTAACTCCTACAAAAGTTGAAATATTTCAACGTGTCAAACTCTGTCATCAAATGGTTTAAGTCCTATTTTAATAATCGGGCTCACAGAATTATTAATAGTAGTGGTGGGCTTTCTGAATGGTGGGAGTTCGAGTGTGGCGTTCCTCAGGGCTCCATTCTGGCACCCTACCTGAAGATTTCAAAATTTACTTATCGGGACCTACTTCATCGCCGTACTTGTCGAACTAGGAGCAAGTGTGGAGGCTAGAGCTAAATTTAGCGAGGCCCTGACAGCTGCTGTAGGAGAGGATGGTCAGGTACGACAGCTTGTCCCTAGAGCCAGCTTGGACATCAGGGATCTGGACTCTGCAACCGACGAGCAAGAAGTCAGGGATGCCCTAAATAAACTTCTCGGGCCCAATCTAAGTGGCGAACTGAAAATCAAGCTGTCAAAACCAAGTCGATGGGGATGCAGGATGGCCATCATCGAATGCGATGAAAGCATTGCTAAGAAGCTGGAAGAGGCAGGCCACATCAGGATTGGATGGGTCAGCTGCCGTGTACTACGCAGGACGTTAGTGACACGATGTTTCCGTTGCCACGCCTTCGGCCATATAGCGGTCACATGTAGTGAGAAAGACAGGCGATCAACCTGTTGGAGGTGTGGCAAGGAGGGGCACCTGTCTGCGACCTGCAATGAGAAACCACACTGCTGTCTATGCGCTGAGCGGATGGATAGCGATGTAAACACCGACCATACCCTGGGATCCTCCAGGTGCTGGGTGTATAACGAGTTTCGACGGAACAAGCAGTAATGGCGACCATTATTCAGGGAAACCTGGGTAGGAGCAGTCTTGTCTGTGATTTGCTAACTCGCATCGCGACAGAACACAAGGCTGACATGCTCATTATTTTGGAACAGTATTGTAGAATGGACGGGCGTAATTGGTACCCGGATAACACTGGTACTGCAGCAATATGGATAAAGAACACATCCATGTACCCAGTAGTCGATAGGGGCAAGGGCGATGGCTACGTCTGGGTTAGGAGTGGAAACACTACCTACGTAAGCGTATACCTTTCACCAAACGAAGGAATTGCCGAGTTCTGTAGGAAGCTTGACGAACTGGAAGACTGCACTCGGGTGTCTGAGGGAGAAGTCATCTTAGCTGGGGACTCCAATGCGAAGGCGGTCGAATGGGGCATATCATGGACCTGCAACAGAGGCGGTAGGGTGGTAGAGATGGCCGCCAGGTTGGACCTAACGACCCTTAATAAGGGTACGGTTGCAACATTTAGACGCAGAGGCTGCCGAGGTACCATCATTGACATCACTTTAGCATCTACGGGTGCTTCAGCACTGATACGTGGTTCGCAGGTTCTTGAGGATTTCACTGGAAGCGACCAGTAGTACATTAAGTTCTGGGTTGGGTCAAATCCAGGAAGAAGAGCCAATGCTGGTCTCACGAGGATCCACGGATGGAATGTCGCGAAGATCAATCAATCGGCAGTACTCGAAACGCTGGCCAGAGCGGGCAGACTTACTGATGAGGCTGTGCGCCCCACAAAGGCATCGTGGAAGATGACTGAAAACATAGTCGAACAGACCATGAGTCTGACTACTAAGGCATGCGACAGGTCAATGCCCAAAAAATCAAGACACCGGCAAACGGAAAAAAACTACTGGTGGAACGACGAAATCGCTGATCTCCGCAGACAGGCACTGGCTAAGCGCAGGAAGGCCCAACGAAAAAGGGGCCGCGTGGACGCCGGTGATGCCGAGAAAATGTATCTCCTGGCCAAGAAGACATTAACGAAGGCGATTAAAAGCAGCAAGAAGAAAGGATGGATGTCACTTCTAGACGAAGTAGACAAGGACGTCTGGGGACGCGGGTATAAGATTGTTACCCGCTGCTTTGGATTTCGAGCTCCAGAACCGCCGCGGGATCCCGTAACTATGAAGGCAATCGTGGGTGCACACTTTCCTGAACATCCGGAGAGAGCATGCGGCACGATACCAGTGGTGGAAACGGAAGTGCAGCTCTTCAGCAACGTTGAACTACGCAGCGCAGTCTTTTCTCTGGGAAATCGCAAGGCTCCGGGTCCAGATGGGATTCCCGTGGAGATCCTTAAAATGATTACAAGTGAGTACCCATTTGTACTCTTAAATATGTACAATGCATGCCTGTTGACTGGTGTCTTCCCGAAGAGATGGAAGGTCCAGAGATTGGTTCTGCTCGACAAGGGTAAGGGTCCAACTATCACTCCTTCGTCCTTCAGACCGCTCTGCATGTTGGATAACGCAGGCAAGGTCTACGAGAAGTTAATACGGGCGCGGATGCGCATCGCTATTGAAGAAGGAGGCGGGCTGTCTAAGAACCAACATGGGTTCCGCACGAAACACTCGACCATTGGAGCCATCAGAGAGGTTATCTCCGAGACTGAAAGGGCATGGCAGGGTAACTATACATACATACATTGATCAGCAGTTCGAACTCGAAAGTTCATTGCCTCACTACCCGTTTCGGTTAGTGTTTCTAGATGGATATTTACTACCAATGTGGGCCCACCACACCCACGACGGGCCAACAGCACGCAGTATTCCTGAACGGTCACCCATCCAGGTACTAACTATAGGATGGGTAACTATGAATGGGTAACTATAGCACGAGAAAATCCTGTGTGCTAGTCACCCTGGACGTAAAGAACGCCTTCAACTCAGCGAGGTGGGTTGACATCCTGGATGCACTCGAGCATCGATTCAGGGTGCCGGCGTATCTGCTAAGGGTGATTAGTGATTACCTTGATGACAGCAAGTTACTGTTTGAGTCTACTGAAGGCCAGCAAAGGAGAAAAATCACTGCTGGATTAGCCCAAGGGTCTCAACTTGGACTAGATCTCTGGAATGCAATCTACAATGGAGTACTAGAAATAGTGCTACCTGAGTGGGCCAAACTGATTGGTTTTGCAAACGATCTTGCAGCCATGATATTGGCAAGGAATACTGAGCAAGCTCAGCGTAGAGTGGCGCATGTCACCAGGCTGGTTAACAATTGGCTTGAGGAACATGGGCTTTCATTGGCGGCTAGCAAGACCGAAGTAGTTGTTCTCACGAGGCAAAGACACTACGGAGATTTATTGAAGTTCGAGATAATCGGAGAGACTGTGGAGGCTGTCAAAGCTGTCAGATACCTCGGAGAAACCGTGGACCAGAAGCTGACTCACTGGACACGAATACAGAAAGCGACTGATAAAGCAAGTACAACAGTGGCGAACGTTTCCAGGCTCATGCCTAACATAAAAGGCCCTAGAGCCAGTAAAAGGAAAATGCTGATGAGTGTGGCCCACTCAATCCTCCTCTACGGAGCGGAGATCTGGGCTGATGCGCTCGATGTTAAAAAATATCGGATCCGAATGGTCTCGGTTAAAAGACGTTGCGTATAGCAAGTGCGTATCGCACCATTTCTGCCCCTGCAGTGATGGTAGTGGCGGGAGTAATACCCATTTTTCTCCTTGCTAAGGAGAGGAAGAAAACGCACGAGCTTTGCCAACTAGAGGAGGATCGCATACCGATTAGAATGCAAGAGAGAGTTAGAACCTCAGCCGAATGGCAGCAATCGTGGAACACTGCTCTCAGAGGAAGATGGACAGCAAGGATAATAGGAGAGGTGTCTCCGTGGCTCGACAGAAAACACGGGCACTTTAACTCCTATCTGCACCGGCGAAACAGAAAGGACAACGAATTCTCCGATTACTGCCCCACAGAGGTAGAGAACGTAGAGCACACGTTCTACGATTGCGGCAGATGGGCAAATAAAAAACATGATCTGGAGACTGTAGTCGGGGATGTATTCACCCCTGAAAATACAGTATCTTTGATGCTACGCAATCAAGAGTATTGGGATTCGGTGGCACGGTATGTTGAATCTGTCCTTCGGCAGAAGAAGAAAGAAGAACAGGAGAGGCTGCGCAACGACCAGCAATGATGGTTGAACGGGTTTTAAGAAGAAAGTTGAAAGATGAAAAGTTTTTGTTTGTTCGTTGTTTTTTGTTTGCAGCACAAGAGACTACCTTACAGGGTCGAAGGCCGGCGAGCCCGAGAAGAGACATCTGTCCCTCCTACCGAGGACGACGCGTACCCCTGGAGGGAGAGATTTAACTGCACCTAACTGCATTCGGAGGCAGTCATGATTTCGAACACCATGACTGGGTCCGAAGCCTGAAGAAGTCCAAGCTGGCAATAATGGTGGCGCCGAAGCACGGTGAGCTGTCCTTATTCCCATGTTCCTGAAGTAATGCGAGAGCGGATTCCGGGAACATGGGTTGGCAGGATAGGGGGGTTTTAGTCAGTAGGAATCTGACACTACCCATCTTAAAAATCGCCTACCCAGGTATACGATTGCTAGGATGGGTGTCTTATGCAAGATTTCCCCTCCTACTTTAAAAAAAAACAAAAAACTTCATCGCCGTCGCTTGAAACACTGGCATCATTTCCACCCCTTCGTATAGAGAATCTAACTATCCCTCTTTCGGAAGTGGTTAAAGATCTGGGATATTTCCATAATCGTACCTTGTCCTGGAAGGAACAGGTACAGAGTATCTCAAGGAAAACATACAGAATTCTACAATAGGAATAAGGACTCTTAACCTACCTTTTGGTTGAGAGTCTAATCATGTCCCATTTTAACTACGGTTGCTTAGTATATGATGATTTAACCGACGATTTAAATTTAAAGCTTAAGTGTGCGTTAAATGTCTGTGTTCGTTTTATCTTCAATTTGCTTAAATACGAACACGTAACTCCATACAAACTTAAGGCTGTCTGCTTAATGTTGCCAAGAGAAGACAATTCTTTATGGGTGATTTGCTCTACACTCTTTTTTATAACAAAGCTGATGAGTAACTATTTAACCTATTCCAATTTCTAGACAGAGACCTTCCAGCACAGTCTAATCTTCGTAAAAGACATAAAATCCTTAAGATTCCTTTTCACAGAACGTGTCAGCTTCAAAGATCATTTATAGTAAGGGGTTCCCGGTTATGGAATAAAGTACCATACGATATTAGAAATGCACCTTACCTGTATAATTTCAAGAATCTCATTTTCAAATGTTTGTACTATACTCCTAACCCAAGTCTTGAAATTACTCACTGGTAAACTCTCATATTTAGTTCTTGAACATTTCATCTTCGACTTTTCTTCTGTTTTCATTAATTTTTGTAAATTTTTAGTTCTTCTACACACAGTTTTTCCTTCTTTATTTCTACCTTGAAATCCACAAGAGCTACTAATTGATCACTCAATGTTCATTATTACGCATTAATATCATACCTAATTTGATACATAATGACCCTGCATTATCCTGTTCCTTAGAGGGCTATTTAGCCCTAGGGACTTTTCTTGAATAAATACAAATACAAAATAAAGATGATTTTGTGAATGAACAGGCGCTCTCTAAGACTATCAAAGAAACAGAAATTGAAGTTATGTTACAGGCTTTAATGAATTTAAGTAATTCCGATGATGAAGACAATATTAATAATGAAAATATTATTAATGAAAATGATTTAAATGAATTGGAATTAGCACAATTGCCTATACTGCATTCAAATAAAGTCTATACCAATTATGAAAACGATGCTTTGTTGAATATTTTAAGAAGATGTGCAGTTGCTCACCAGGGTAGTATCAATATCATGATGGTGTGATAAGAAATAAAAAGTGTTGATTACTGGTCATAGCATTCCTTTGATATAATAAACGGTCGACGATCATCATCAGAATTATACATATGAGCCTTGTATTAGTTTCGGAGCGATGTTAGCAATTTGTAAGAATAGACGTAAGGGCCGTCCATAAATCTCGTGACGCGTTTTTCCCTTGTTTAAATAAATATGAGAATAAAATTTTCCTGAAGTGAAAAGGATACAACGATATAAACAAAAGAAAAAAGCGTCACGAGATTTACGGACGGCCCCTAAAGTTTAGTAAGCAGTGTAGATTAAATATTGAAAAGAACAGTGAAGGTAAAACTCATTGTTTAAAACTTTGACCCCGTAAATAAGTAATTAAATTAAAAATTTAAACGAAATCGATGTTATAATGTGTGTATCCATGCCGTCCCGCCTTTTCGTGCCGCGTTTACTTTTTCAGTAAAAATCCAGCAGGAACATTCGAAGACGAAAAAGAACCTAATCTTTATTCATGAATTATTGATTAATTTACCTCTTGATGAATTATAAAGATTTGCGAAAATAACGTAGAAATATAAAGAACTTTACAAGAAAAGGATCAATCTATAGAGGAAATTGAAAGTAATATGGAAAGGGATGTAATAAAAAAAATTATATGATTAACGAATGATTTTTATTTCTGGTCTTTTTATAACTGGTCATTAGTTTTACCCGAACACTTAACAATAACAATAATCCATATTTAGCTCTACTATACATCCTAAAAGTAATCCGACTGAAAAAGTAATGAGGGAATTGGGCTAATAGTTTAGGACTCTCTTTTCGGATACTCATACGCATTGGACCAAGTATTTACCGGAAATATAACATTCAATATCAGAACCCTCAGAATAAAATAAGAAAATTGATTAAATTTGCCCAATTGAATGATCTATCTCATGATGTAAAGATTTTATTAGCTAATGAAAAATTATTGAATAATTCTGAAAAAAGGAAGCTTGACGTCAAAAATGTACTACATTCATATTTTTTATTTAATATTACTTTTATATTGAAAAATTGCCTCAAAGAAAATTATTAAATTTTCCAGGAGTAATATGATCAAAAAGAAAGGGTTTTATATATGAGCATGAGATTTTACATGGAAACTATGTTTCTAAAAGTGAAGTGTTATAAAGATAAAAATATGCTTCAGTTTAAAGCAGAAAAATTATGTATTATAATCGACCGTCAACCGATTGCTGCTCTCCATTTCATCTCTAAGGCTTTTCCAAATTTAAAATCATCAATTTTGAAATCTTGAATATCTTGAACGCTAAAAAATATAGATGAATAATTGTAATTTCTAGATGAATGAAAAGAGTTTAATTGTCAAAAAATGTAGAAAAATGTTTGAGATTTGGAAATTGAAACGGGAGAAGCAGGAGGAAAAAGAATTCGTTTGCCTTTTAACACTAGCTCATGTTGTATGCGTATTTTTATATTCACACATTTTTGCGTGCAACTGGAAGCTAGTACTCATAATTAGCTAATCCTAGAATCCCTGATATCCGCTTTCCATGCAAATGCCACAGTTTTTTTTAGCGAAAATGTCCACCATTTTTCATTTTTCAACTTATACTCTATTTAGTATTGTTCACCGAGTGGTCTAATTGTCAACTCAGTAATTTGAACACGTGGAGGGGTTCCCAAAACATAAAGGATAGAATCTGCTACATCTTCAGATTTTAAACCAGGCATATCCTTGAGCATACTCGATAAATCCACATTTTTAGCATTTGCTTCAAAAATTTCAGTTTGCACGTATCCTGGGCTAATGCTCTGTGTACAAAATTAGATAAAATACAATTTTTTTTTATTGAAAATCATATATAATAATTGCATTTGAAGGTCCCGGGGCATAAGGGCGTAAGTGTCAAAACTCGAGTTTTACAGGAGACACGAAAAGCTGTCTAAATTTAATGCATTTGACTTTTTTTTAAACGATAAATTACTTTCGAGCTATTACTTAACTCTATCGAACCATGAAAGGAACGTCCTGAAAGAAGCAACCACCTCCCAGAAAAACCCTTTTCAATAGTGCGGCGCGTCCCCAAAACCGAAAATATTGTCTTACAAAGAGACGCATAACTTTTTTATCTTTTAATTAAAAAAAAAATAAAAATGTTCTTTCAAGATATTACTCCGCTCTATTGATTCATGAAAAGAACAGACAAAAGGAAGTAATAAAAACAATTATTTTAAGCCATTAAAACGCATTTCCCAAATTTAGCACTTATGCCCCGGGTCCCTTCAATTACATTCTTTCTTATGTGATTAAAAAAAGGAAATTTTATATTTTTAATGAGTGAAGGTATTGAGAAATTAAAGAATAATAAAGTACATTAATACATACGGTCGATCTTATTTTACTTCCAAGTAACTCCATTTCTAAAGTTGACGTTATTGCAGTAACTGCATGTTTCGTTGCAGGATAAACATTTGCGCTCATATCTGCATTTCTTATTATTCTGTGCCCTACGATACTGAAATAGATATTCAAATTTCATTTCTAATGTAGTTTTTCATATGTATGGGTCCTTGCTAAAAGATGAGAATTTTGGCAAATTGTTTCCGAACCGACTATAGTTGCACCAACCCTATTTTCAATTGGTCGGACAAAACCGGCCTGAAACCTTTTTACCTTTAAAATTTATTTTAAAAACGTGTACTATTTTTTCTTTATTTGTTGTGAATGATTACTTCGCATGAAAGGATATTCTTGGTTGGGGAAATATACATGACTGGACATCTTTTACACGTTTTAAGTTACCATTGTTAAAGGAAAATATTTACACTTTTTAAGCTCTGCAATAAAGTAGTTTGCTTCTCAAAATAATATATTAATCAATAGAAATCGGCAAATAATCTGGACTGAAAATGTTCAACTTTTTGACAACAGTCTTTTTGTGGTAAAACATTCATACAATGTTACAAAAATTAAAGTGAGAAATAGAAGAAAAATCTTTTTTAACCCTCAAAGCCTACACTTCCGAAATTTTCCACTCAGCCTACACTGGGTGGTTTGTGCCCGGCCAAAGTTTAAAGTTCAGTATCTTTGGATAAAATTAACGCATCAGAATAAATTTTTTTTTAAACTGTAGCTAAAAGTCTCACAAAAATAAGTATTGTAAAATTAATAAGATGAATTCAACACATACTGTAAATATTTTCACAAAACTGAAACAACTTTTCAGTAAAAACAGCGAGTCGAAAATATCTTCCGGGTGTAATACACCCAGTGTAGGCTGAGAGGGTTATATATAGATGACAGAGCGATGACCAACCTGTTGATATTTATTATGTGACCTTCTTCACCAGATTCCTTCATGATTTTCACAGCTTGCTGAGTACAGTATAATAATCCCATAATATTCACACCAATAACTTTACCCCAGATTTCTTTGTTTGTATCTGAAAATTTTAGGAACGCACAATATTGTGAACTTTTAAAGATTGAGCACGTTTATTCACAAAAATGAAGTTTTTATGAATATTATCATAATTATACCTATAATTTTTCCTGGAACCAGAACCCCAGCGTTGTTCACAAGAACGTGGACACCACCTAAATTAATCTTTACCCATTGAAATATCTGAGTAACGTCTTGTTCCTTTGAAACGTCACAGTTGAGGGCATAGAATTTTCCTTTCCCTTTAATCGGTTTCATATCATTCTGAAATACGAAAATTGGTAATACAGATTTGAATAAGAATTAGAATTTTATAATATTATTTTTATAAATTCTTCGAAAGATTTGAAAACGGTACCAGATATTGAACCACTGAAATAACAAAATATTTTTTACTATATTAGTGCATTATTTAAACTTTTTCCGAATTGCCTCATTCCTTCTGGAAGAAAATATTTTACCTCCATTTTTTGTTTTCTTCGAGCCAATCCAACCACAGTCATTCCTTCTTGAACTAAGGCCTTAACTGTTGCTAATCCTATGCCAGAAGATGCACCAGTAACTATAGCAACTTTTCCAGCCCAGCGATCCATTTTTGTTGAATAAAAAATAAATATATCCAATATTCACAAAATGGAATGGATAGAGCAAAAAGAAAAGTGTTATATAATTTGCTATGATGTCGCTGAAGAACACTGGAGAACTGAAATATTGAAGGATTTTAATTCTTTTTTTTCTGAGAAAGAACGGAAATGCAGTTGCGTGCTTTACATTATATATGCGACATTCAATGTCATGTATCCACTAATCACATTTAAGTACCACTATCATATTGTCGGGCTACAACTAATTTAACACCGATGACGGCCAGCTTTAAATAGTTGAAGTAGTAGATGACTTGCATACATTTAATCAGTAGCTCACGTTGTATTTCTCATCAATCATAATTAATTTGATTGGAGTTCCCATTTCATCACGTTAAAAAAATGTTTATAAATTGAAATATCTAAATAAATATATTTTCGTTAGAAAATGAATCGTTGGTGAATTTAATCGGAATCTTGAGAACCTGCTATGCAAAAAGAATTAATATTTCGGTGAGTAAGTTTTATTATCGCAAAGTAGTTTATTAAAAACGTAAAACCATTTTTTAGCGGTTCGTATAGTAACTGTTATTGAAAAAAGAGTTTCGAATATTTGTTGTTTATTTCACACATATGCTGATGTATGTTCGAGTAATGACGAACAGTAGACTTATGCAACAAGATGATCAGGTGCATATTACAAAAAATCGCAGTTCATAGATTTAATTTGCCTTTGACAAATCACGCATTATTTAAAATAGAACGAAGGTCCTTTTTGATTTCTATCTTCTTAAACTTGTTTTTCAGAAATTAAAATTCTCATTGTTGTACATATCGTAATTATATTGTTTTTATCAGAATGAATCGAGGACATAATATCCAGAAGGGTTGTAATTTTAGACACTATACAGTTACTCCCGTCTAATCAGTGACATTTTTTTTTTAATTTTAAGTAAACTCACGAGCTGCATTGCAAACTGTCTCAGTATGTATCACCTATCATTATCAAATGAACAAGTAGAGTATTGACCTTCAATATATATGTGTTGATATAGTCTTCGCAGTTTGCAGGTCAAAAGTAAATGAAAGAATCAAAAATTAAAAATTTTGAAACGTTTCGGCCAACAATTTGGGCCCTCTTCAGCCATAATTTATTGTCAAATCTAAAAATTTGAACCTTTGTTTGATATCTAGAGGTATTTTTTTATGGAGAATTTCCATCTTCACTCTTGAAAGAATGGTCATGTTTAAACTCAAAAAGGACTACTCTCATCAAAGATCTTTTCTACTTCGTTGCAGACGATCTGGCATCATACCTCTACATATCGAACACAGGTTCAAATTTTTAGATTTACATTTTAAACATGAAAATAGCTGTATTTTGCCATTCGGTTTTTGTCCTTCGTCTTAAACCTTTCTCCAAAAATGCCGTACGGCAATTTTGTATATTTTAACTTATCAAGCTGTTTTTTATCTAAATACTGACTATTTAATTTCACTAATTGTTAGTTTCTACAATATTTTTTTATTATTACAATATTTATGTACCTTTATATTGTTAATTGTTTTATTTTTGATTATTTCTTTAAATTTTGTAAAATTTATCTGTATTTAAATTTGTTAGACAATAAATTATGACTGAAAAGGGCCCAAATTATTGGCCGGAACGTTTCAAAAATTTTAATTGTTGATTCTTTCATTGACTTTTGACCAGCAAACTGCGAAGACTATATCAACACATCTATCATTATCATCCTAAAAAATTCTTATTATAAAAAATGTGTGGTGGTCAAACTGATAGCAGTTTAGTGCCCTCGTTTAAGGTTGCTGTTACATATCCTAAATTTTGTTTGATACAATGTTCGCTATGGATAAAAATTAACATTGATAATATTATGTTCTAATTAATTTTTTTCTGAATAAAGATCTCCTTTCGCTCCGCTGGGAATCGAACATATAACTTCCGATTGCCGGTTAGGTGCTTTCCCATTAAGCTACTAGAGAGATCGAGAGAAGAAACTTTTTTCAGAAATACACGCATTATTTTGCTGGGTGTTACAAATCAAATCTTTCAAGAAAAGAAAAGACGTTAATAATTTCTGTTATTCTCTAATGATAATACATATTCCTTGAAAAATTTGATTTGTACCACCTAGCAAAATAATGCGTGTATCTCTGAAAAAAGTTTCTTTTTCTCGATCTCGCTAGTAGCTTGATGGAAAAGCACACGACCGGCAATAGGAAGTTCAGTGGTTCGATTCCCAGCGGAGCGAAAGGAGAAGATCTTTTTTCAGAAAAAACTCAATTAAAATAATTTTGAATTCATAGCTCCATCCAGTCTGAAAAGACCTTTAAAATTTCTGTTATTCTCTAATGATAATACAGATTCCTTGATATATTCTGTTCATCACATTAGAAGGTATTTTGTATCCAAGTTGCGATATGGTACACTATAATTTAAGAATTTAAAACGTTCTTCTATTTTTAATTATTGCAAACATTTTTTGCTTATCAATCTAGTAACAAATAGCCACGATAAATTGAAAATGACATCTTCGCGCAAAGTGAAAGAAAGGAGGTGAGAGTAGAATGCATTGTTTTACCAGAACAAGTAAATGTTCAGCATTGCATGTACTACAAAGCAGGTTCATTGGAGTAATTAACTAAGAACCTGGAGGAAAGGTAATGGATTTATAACCTTTTACTGTTTAGGAAAAGTCTATTGAATTTGACATAATAGTACCGTATCACTCTTACTTTACATCATTCTTAAATTAAATAACTTTTTCATGAAACAATTTTTATGATTAGTTGCAGGATACAGGTCACATGATCAGGGAAGTGCGATTGGAGAGGCCGCATAGGGAAAATTAGACTACATTTTTTGAACATTTTTTATTGCAATTCAGCTATTGAATAATAATTGAACCAACTTAACTAAAAATCTATAGATAAACAATGGATGTTCAGGGTGCCTATTCCATAAAGAAAATATCATCGCAATAATTATACTCGCATAATCAGAGAGATATTTATTATTTCACAAACCATAACGTAACTCTTATAAATTGTTGTGGAAGAAGAAATAGAAAAGCACTCTACTCTTTTTGAAGATCTTCGAACTTGACCTCTTTTTATTTTTGCAAGATTTACTTACATTGCGAATTTTCAACACGTAATTTCTTAATTACATGTTTTCGGATTACCCTACACTGTTAGAAAAATCTCTACTAAGTTGTGCATTTTTGCTTCCATTACATGTATACTAAATTTAGTAGAGATTTTTCTAACAGTGTACAATATAGTCAACAGTTATAGTATTTGCAGAATAGAGCGAGAATTATATATCTATAGGACCATTAATTGATTATGAGATCAGCATGCACATTTGCAGTCTACAAATCGCGGGTATGATGTTATCAATTAGTGTCTCGATGAGTTTGCTTCCTCTATTTATTCAGAATTTTTACGTTCCACTTTTGATAACAAACAAGGATAATGCAGCATTATTTCGCAATCGTTATTGGCACGTCGCAGTAACAAAGCATTGTTATTCTCAAAATATGCACATACATGATGTTTTCTTTTTCTGTGCGTACTTGTGCCTTCATCATGCAATCTTGACATTAAATGTAAAAAATTATAAAATTATTAGGCATATATTTCAGAATAAAAAATACTCAAAACCGTTCACCGTGTGGTCTAATTGTCAATTCTGTAATTTGAACACGTGGAGGGGTGCCCAGAACATAAACTACAGAGGCTGCTACATCCTCAGATTCTAGAGCGGGTGCATTAGTAACCAATTTTCCGAAATCTGGTGTTGTATTTGCTTCCACAATTTCCGTTTTCACGAATCCTGGACTGATGCTCTATGTAAAATACATCAAATCGTTAGTGTTTATCATTACATTGTTATATAATAATTGTGTTTTTTAAAAGTTATTTTCCACTACAGAATTCAGTAGTCCAATTTGTGAATAAAAAGAATCGTATTAATGAATACGATTATACACAAACCGTTGATCTTATTTTGCTTCCAAGTAACTCTATTTCCAAAGTTGACGTTATCGCCGTAACTGCATGTTTTGTTGCAGCATATACATTAAAGGACATCTCCGGAACTCTCAGTATTCTGTGCCCAACGACACTGAAATTCATATTCAAAACTTATTTGACGTTTCCTTCTTGATATATTTCTTTTTAATGAATGAAAAAACTGTGATAGACCAACCTGTTGATATTTATTATGTGTCCTTCTTCTCCAGATTCCTTCATCAGTTTCACAGCTTGCTGACTACAGTACAATAATCCCATAATGTTCACACCAATGACTTTATCCCAGATTTCTTTATTTGTGTCTGAAAATTTTAGGATATTGTAAATTGTTTGGGAATGTTTAATTCTTTATGCGTCTACAATTTTTATAATACATCATAATACCTATTATTTTTCCGGGAACTAAAGTTCCAGCGTTGTTCACAAGAACATGGACACTGCCTAAATTATTCTTCACCCAATTAAATATTTTAGTAACGTCTTCATCCTTTGCAATATCGCATTCGAGAGCATAGAATTTTCCTTTCCCTTTAACCGTTTTCATTTCGTTCTAAAATTTGAAATGATGTTAAAATAACATTGCCTTATTCGGATTCAAATAAAAATTACTGGCTGATTGCCAAAAAGTTAATTACTTTAAGTCCCAGCCATTTTTACATTTTCTTTAACAAATAACAATTTTCTACAAATTTAGTAAAGTTTCAAAATTTTTGACTAATAAAGAAGAAGGTACAATATTTTAGAGTTGAAGATTTGAAATATTACTTCAGTTTTTTCCATTAGATTTTTGTCTGGTCAGGCGGCAATTTTTTTTACGTATTTGGCATCCCAAGGAATGTTTTCAGGGTGGGAGAAAAGTGAGATAATGGACTTTGATATATAGAAAAGTTTTATTATGTACCGTGAACGGGGTAAAGTCGCTCATGTAGGGTGAAGTTGCTCACCAATAAATTCGCGCCAAATAAATTTCAAAATAAAATTTGGCAGCTCTGCTAAACTAAACAATCAAAAATCTTTAATTTTCTTCCCTAGGAAATATGATGTTGAATTTTAAAATATAAATTAGGAATTTTTTTATTTTTCATAACACGCGGATGCCTCTCATGTTCAAAACGTTTTTTGAAGGTCCATATAGCTAAAAAAATACAATATCTTATGACACGATTTGCACAATTCACTTTAAAAAGGGTGACTATTCGCCGGACTAATTCATAATGCTGGCTAAAATTGATAATTTTATACAAATAACAGTAAATAATCATGACTATTTGTGGATAATATTTGAAAATAATGTTTACCTCCATTTTTTGCTTTCTTCGAGCCAATCCAACCACAGTCATTCCTTCTCGAACTAAGGCCTTAACAGTTGCTAATCCTATGCCTGCAGAAGCACCAGTGACTATAGCAACTTTTCCAGCCCAGCGATCCATTTTTATTAAATGAAAAAATAAATATATTAAATATTCACAAAATTGAATGGTTCGAGCAGAAACAAAATTGCTATATAATTTGTTGCGATGCCGCTGACGTGCACTGGAAAACTACAATATTGAAGGGTTTTAATTCCGCTTTTCCTCAGAATGAACGCAAATGTGGCTGCGTGCTGTAAGTTTTATATGTGACATTCAATGCCATGTATCCAGTAATCACACTTTTTATCGATAAGTACCACTATCATATAGTGGGGATACAAACAATTTAACTCCTATGACTGGCACAACTTTAATTTAATATTGATTGCATTATATTGCTGGTTAATTTGCAGTAAATTGTGGTAAAATTTGCAATCTTTCTTTAATATAAGTTATATAAAATACTAGATTATGTAAATTGTAGATGATAGTAATTACCTCTAGCATTAAATTTTTGAAATAGTAAATGACTTGCATAGATTTAATCAGTAGCTTACATTGTATTTCTGAGCAGTCACAATTTTTTGAATGCAGATCTCAATTCATCATGTTTTAAAGAAAGCGTCTATAGGTTTTAAACAAATAATTTATTATATTTCTTTCTACTTTTAATCGTCCCATTTTTTAATGAACAAAACTTGAGTGAAGAAATATTTTTTAATTTATTTGCTAGTGTGTCAACGATTTTAGATTTTTCGTCGTTACAGGTAAATTTGATACTTGTAAAATAGCTGTGAATTCGATCTCAAGTGTTTCCATTTTTTTTGAATTCACAATTTTATGGTGCTCCTTTGATTAGCACTTTGCTTCCTCATTATAGTTAATTAGCAAATATGTTTGCTTCCTCATAGAGGAAATAAAAATAACAAAATACAAATAGGTCAATAAAAAAGTCTCGAATGAATGCGTCTTTTCTATTCTTGTATTAACTTTGAATTATGTTGATGAAAAAAGTTTTTCTGTTCAAAACAGATTTTTAAAATTATATAAAATTTGCATAACTTTCGTACTCTTCAAGACAATGTATTAATATTGTAGGTAAATTGATTTGTCTCGGATCAAGGAATCTATTCCGTCCTTGCATAAATTTTGAATTATGTTGATGAAAAAAGTTTAACTTTAAAGAAAGGAACGATTTTTCAAATATTATAAATGATCATAACTTCTTTACTCTTCAATAAAATGTATTCATATTATAAGTCAATCGATTCGTCTTGAATCAACGAATCTTTTCTATTCTTGCATCAACTTTAAATTATGTGTGTAAGAAAATGTTTACTATAAAAATCAATTTTTCAAATTATATAAATAAGCATGATTTCCTTACTTTGTAATCAAATGTATCAATAAAATAGGTCAATCTATTCGTCTCAAGACAAAGAATCTTTTATTTCATTGCATCAACTTTGAATTATGTAAGTGAGAAAAGTTTTACTATTAAAATACAATTTTTAAAATAAAAGAAAATGTTAGAAAAATGTGATGAATATCTTTAGAAATCCTTTAGTCAGTTTCAAGATATCAGTGGTGAAAATAGGCCCTTCAAATTTCATAAATTTATCTGCAACCGTCTTCAAGTCATCGTGAATTAAAATTTTTTTCGAAATTGTTACCATTAAAAAAGCTTCCTCTATGTGGAAGCTAAAATACTAAATTCCAAATTTTTCAAGATTGTACTTTCGTTCCTGTTAATGAAACATCCACTGATTCTTAAAATATATGTTTGCTTTACAGTTTTAATCATTTATAATAATATTAATGAAAATGAAAATTTGAATCTTACATGGAGGATGCAGTAATATTAACAAAATTACCTATTTCAAATTGAGCGGTCGGGTGCAAGAACAGTGTTATTGTGTTCTTATAAGTCACTTATTTTTCGTTTGTTTTGTACATAACTTCATGAAACACAAATTAAAATACAAGAACACCATTATTGCACCCAACCGGTCATTTACATTATTCCTAAATTGATTTTAAAATGATTTTTCTGTGTAAATGTATCAGACATTTCAAAAATGCACAGACATTTCAAAATTAAAGGTCAAATCATCGACAACTGTAATTTGGCGATTGTGAATTCTCTTTTGTTAAAGCTCCTTCGGCTTTAACGAATACATTCTCATCAAGTACCTCGTGCATCGCACTCGGTTTTGTGCAAAATGAGAAATTTTCCAGATTATATGTTCAACATTATTATATCAAATGTATATTACATTTATTTCTGTACGTCGGCCTTTGATTGCTTATTTAGATATTGCAAAATAAAGTAAAAATTGTATTTATCATTATTAATTTAATATTTGTTCCTGATTTTTTATTTAATTTGATCCATAGGGTCATTTCATTAGGATCATTTCAATAAATGTATATTATTACAATTTATAATATGCATTGATATTAAAAACAGACGTATTTTCCTTGTCTTTATAATCGAAAAAAGTGCGCATCCTATAAAAAAACAATTTTGTTATTATGCATTTTATTGCAACTTGTGTCATTTTTCCATACATTTAATTTGTTTATGTTCAATGTTATTTTTTACGATTTGAACGAAAAATATGCATCCTAGCTTAAAGTCATTCTAAGAAAATTTGTAAATGTAATTTAGGCGAAAAATTTTGTTAGATAAAATGTTATTGTAGCGTGTATCGTTTTTCCAGAAAGTTAATTTTTTTATTTTAAATGTATTTTTATAACAAAAGTTTATAACGAATTTGTAGATCTTTTTTTGTTAAACAACTTTTGTCTATCCATCATCTTTCGTACCTTGCGTCGTTTTTCCAAGTTGTTTTTTTTTTTGTTAATGTTATTTTTCACGATTGAAACACAAATGACGCATCCTATCAAGAAATGATTAATAAAAAATGTATAGCCCTTTTCTGAGTGAACAACTTTTGTCTATTAATTTTTTCCGTGGTTTGTGTCATTTGTCCAAAAATTTAATTTAATTTATTCTCAAATTAGTTTTTTACAAATGAAATGAAAACTACGCGTCCCATAAAAAAGTGATTAATAACAAATGGTAGATCTTTTTTGAGTACACCATTTTTTTGTATTCATCTTTTTTCGTATGTGGTATAGTTTGACCGAAAAATGGAATTTTTTATTTTCCATTATTTTTTTGTGCGATAAAAATTTGAATTTTTGATTTTTCAAGAGAATTAAAAAAGGCTTTTAACAATCTCGTAGGATGTTCAAGAAGAAACATTTTTCTTCTCTTGGCATTTTTTTTCATATCGTGCTTTGTTTGGCTTAAAATGTTCATTGTCCTTTGTTTTTTGGAATTTTGTAAATGCTATAACTCCGGTAATTTTTTTTTCTATCAAAAAAAGTCATGATAATATTTTGTTCGCCTTTTCAAGTGCTATTAATATCTGTCGATAGAATTGTCAAATATTAAAAAAAGTGTTCTCAAAAATTTAAAAAATGTGCTCACTTTTTGAATTTTCATCCAAAATGGCTGGCTAACGAACTTGACCTTCATTTTAGGGCAGTTAAAGCGTATACCAAAGCCCAATCCAATACGTTGATTCTTTTGAAATTTATCGTGTTAACAAACTAAAAATCTACAGACTAACAGGCAGACATTTTGTAAAAAAACTGTTTTTTTGGGTTCAGGGTGTCTCAAAACGTGGACCTTTGACAAAAACGGATTGGGGGGGGGGGGGGGGGGGTAAAATTTTACACAAATCTAACACCTTCTCATTATAGGATGTGAATGTAAAAATGTTATTTAACAACTATTATTCTGCACACATCATTAAAATACAATCATGATTTGAACACGGAAAAAAATTTATAGCTAAATATATTTATACCATTATACCAATTATACCAATTATACCATTATACCAATAAATATTGGTAAAATTATTAAAGCAAGGATTCGGAAAAAAAAATTGGATTTCTTTGTATTATTATTAATGAATCACATTAATAAATCGTTGAAACTCTGAATATGGCGCTAAAATAGTACTATTTTTGATAGAGAACAAAAACTTGTACTTGAAGTTTTGATTTTGTATGACATCTGAAACTCATAACCTCACATGGCTAATTCAAAGATATGAAAATCGTTGTATCAAGATTGTAACAGTTTACTGTTTCAAAAATAAAAATTACTTCATTCAAATATATTTTAGTTTCATTGATTTTATTTTTCAGTATTTTACTGTTTGAACTACACATTTTTCCATGGAGTTTTCAAAAAATATCTTATTTCCGTTCAAAATAATGGATTAAAGCAATAACTAATGAAAGCCACCTTTTTTCTATCAAATAATAAGAGATATTATTTGTATGTTGTCACAAAAAAAGTGGATCGCTAATTTGTTTTCCATTCTAAATTTTCTCTTCATCATACTATCACAGTTACCCCTATCGGCAATACAAGTTGCAATATGTTCAAGTACTTTTCAAGGATTTCAATCGTTTTTATATTTTCAATCCTTGTGAACATTTTTCGCATGTAAAAATTTACGTTTTAGAAAATTTTGATGCAAAGTGTGAGCTCTTAATTTTTCGAAAATTATTTAGTACCCAGAACAAGTATGAAGTAATTAACAAAGAAGCTAAAAAAAATGTAATGGATTGAACCTTTTTATTGTCTCAGTATTGTCTATTGAATTCAACATAATCGTACCATGTTACTCTTACTTTATATAATTTTTAAATTGAATAACTTTTGTTATGGTAGCAATTCTTCTGATCAGTTACTGGATGAAGGTTACATGATCAGGGAAATACGATTGGAGAGATCGAAGGGAAAATTAGACTGATTTTTCAAAACATTTTTTTATTTCTTTTTTTATTGCATGTGAGCCATTAAATAATAATTGTGTCGACTCAACTGAAAATCTACAGATATACAATAAATGTTCAAGGTGCTTACACGTAGACATAGGCCTAATTTTCAGAAATTATTTCCTTGATTCTCTTGGTAATTTTAACGATCAAAATAATTATACTCGTATAATCAAAGATTTATTTATTATTCCACAAAGTATAACCTAAGTCTTATAAATTATTGTGAAAAAAGAAATTTAAAAGTAATGCACTGTTCTTGATTTGATGATTTATTCAGTAATAGTCAACATCTATAGTATTTGGAGAGTACACCGGAAGTTGTAATCTCCTGATGTTATCAGTTAGTATCTCGATTTGTTAGCTTCTTTTATTCATTCAGCATTTTCATGTTCCACTATCGATAGTGAATAAGGATGATGCAGCATGATTTTTCAACGGCGATTGGCATGTGAGATTAATAAAGCATTGATAATTTAAAAATATGTACATACTTGATGTTGTCTTTTTCTGCACATATTTGTGCTTTCATAATGCAATCTTAACTTTAAATGTAAACAATTATAACATTATTAGACATATATTTCAGAATAGAAAATACTTAGAAGCTTTCACCGAGTGCACGCATTGTCAGTTCAGTAATTTGAACACGTAAAGGGGTTCCCAAAACATATACGATAGAATCTGCTACATCCTCAGGTTTTAAATAAGGCATATCCTTAAGTATCTCCAATGATTCGACATTCTTACAATTTGCTTCGAAAATTTCAGTTCGTGTTATTCCTGGACTGATGCTCTGCGAAGGAAATTAGATGAAATTGAAAAGTGAATTGAAAATAACTTAATAATTATATTCAATTGCTTTGTAATGAATATATTTAAATGATAGAAGGTATCAAAAAATGAGTAAATAATGAGTACATTAATGAATAATAATTCAGACATACTGTTGATCTTATTTTAGTTCCAAGTAACTCTACTTCTAAAGTTGCTGTTATTGCAGTAATTGCATGTTTCGTTGCAGGATAAAGATTGCAGGCCAAAGCTGGGTTTCTTAATATTATATGCCCAGAAACACTGGAATTTATATTCAAAAGTCATTTAAAATTTCTTTCTTGATATATTTTTCTCAATAAATGAAAAAGCTATGATAAACCAACCTGTTCATATTTATTATGTGCCCTTCTTCTCCAGACTCCTTCATTATTTTCACAGCTTGCTGAGTACAGTATAAGAATCCCATAATATTTACACCAATGACTTTATCCCAGATTTCTTTATTTGTATCTGAAATTTTTCATATAATGTGAATTGTTTGGGAATTTTCAATTTTTTATGCGTCTAATGTTTTTATCAATACATTATAATACCTATTATTTTTCCGAGAACTAATATCCCAGCGCTGTTAACAAGAACATTGACACAGCCTAAATGATTCTTTACCCAATTAAATGCTTTAGTGACGTCTTCTTCCTTAGAAACATCACATTCGAGAGCATAGAATTTTCCTTTCCCTTCAACCATTTTCATTTCGTCCTAAAATTTGAAGCTATGTTAAAATAACATTACTTTATTCACACGTCGGTCTCGACTTCAACACAAAAGGGTGTGAACCTTTCGATTTTTTCTTGTATAAACTTCTGGGATGACTCAAGACCATTTTGAAACCAAAAACAAAAAAATCGCCTTGGCCATTTTTGAGGAAACTCAATTCTGGATTTTTAAATTATCTTTCATGAGAGTGCAACGGAATCGTCCAATTTTTCGTTCTCTTGTTTTTAACGGATCTTTACGTTTCGACAGAAAATATTTTTATGAAAATAACTTAAAAGTGGAATCTAATTGGCTCAAAAAATGTATTGTAGCATCCAAAAAAGAGGTAACTTTTACCTGTGAGGCTCAGAAATTCATTTATTTCGTAGAACGAGGAACTAAATAAAATAATGGATGTTTAACAAAAGTTGAATAAAAAGAGGGTCATTTTTAGAGGCCCATAATTTTAGCGCTATTTGAGTTAGAGTTTCTTTTTTATATCTACTTAAAGTTGAGTCTACTTTAATTTATTTACTGGTAATTTTCACTAGCGATGTATAGGATATGAGTTAATACACAAAAACTAGAATTTTTTATTACAAAAAAAACTTCTATAAAAAACTTTTATAGATAGAAGAGATTTTTGGGACTTGGGATGGGCTGGGAAGAAGCAATTTTCAACACACTAATATTTTTCAAATTTTTTTCACAATTTTTCGGAAATATTGAAGGAATTCAGTTTTCATGAGATATTAAGCACATACAGCCCTTTTTGAATGCTGAAGTAAACGTTTTGAGCCAATGAAATTCCAATTTAAAATTATTTTTATGAAAATATGTTGAATCACCTTCCCGCGTGAAAAAATTTTGTGGCAGACTTAAGTCAAATAGGGCGTGTATCTGGCTTTTTTAAGGCCGTCTAATCTAGGCGATCTAATCCGGTGCAATTCTGGTGCTATTTAGCCTTCCATGTAATTAATAAATTTTATAAATAGGTGAAAGAATATCTTTGTGAAATCAGTATGATTATTTAATTATTCATAATTTAATTATTACATAATCCAAGTTTTACATATACTTGATACTGAAATCAGTATAAGTTGCAAAATTATTATTCAATATTAATTATATAAAAACTTGCAAAAAAGTGCCTCCGAAGACTCAAAATCCTTATTATATTTTATAACATTAATTTTCGATGTTAGTGTTTCGACCATTGATAATTATATCATGATTAACCTCGATTGAGTTCAACCCAAAATTTCCTGACACTATTATTATTATTATAGATTAGCAGTTCGAACTCGAAAGTTCAT
>CAKNYM010053373.1:1296746-1312505 GCA_932195095.1 Andricus curvator | reverse complement strand
CTTGTATTCGCAGTTAACCTTGGGGGCTGTTCAGCCTTACGGGCCCCGTTCCTCTATCCGCAACCTGAGGACGCGCTACGTAGTGGTGGTAATTTAGTATTATTCTTCTATACCTGGCAATGCAAAAATCGACCTCAACAACAATGTCACTTACGTATCTTTTTATTTTCGACGGTAGTATGCTAAAACTATTCATAACCCAAAAAAGGCTTAATCTTAAAAAAAAAAACGTTTTTATCTGAATTTTTTGAAAAAATAGGATTTTTAATACCACCGATAAATTGCATAATAAAGGAGTCAGCGTGAAGGAATTTTAATGAAAAAAATCTTGATAAACTCTAGAGATAATATTACAAAAAAAATCATCTTTTTTTAAAAAATGCTCATGAAAACAATTTTAAAAAAGGCGCATGAAAACAATTTTTTTTAAAAAGGTCAAACTTTGTTTACTTTGGTTTCAGAATAGTCTTAGCATATTCGGTAAACAAAAAAACAAAAAATCTGGCGTTAAAGTATGTTTAAGTGGGTTCAAATGAAGGTATTTTTTGTTAAGAAGGGCACAAACTTTTTTGTTTTTTTCCCCCTCAAAATGATTGTGAGACATCCTAGAAGTTCAAACAGAAAAAAACAGATATAAATAAAAATAACTGGATGATTGACAACAATTTTACTACTTGTCCCAACTATTTTCCAAATTTTCTTTAATTAATAAATTACTTCTGAAAATAGCTCAATGAAATATTTATATCAAACCAAAATTTAACAAAGTTTTGAACGTTTGGACAAATCTGTTGAAAAATTGCAAATAAAAATGTACCTAAACTTTCTGGTAGCAAACCTGTCCCAACCTACAAATATTGTTGAATAATAATAAAATCATTTTTTAAATATTTGAGGTTCACAGATATCACTTATATTAAGTTGGAAAACATAATAATCAGGAAGACGCTTTAAATTTTTTAGAGTTAAATTTCATTATTTTCAACTAAAATAATGTATCTTCAACAAAAAGAATGAATATCTTACACAGTACATAGTTCAACATTCAAACAAGTAGTGGAATTTTCAACCAAAAAAGATGAATTTTCAACCGAGATGATTTACTTCCTAGAAATAAAGGCGAATTTTCAACAAAATAAGTCAAATTTGAACCAAATAGTTAAATTTTTGACTAAAAAATATACGTTTTCAATGAAAAATGGAATAGATAAATTTTCAGTTATAAAAATTAATTTTAAGCAAAAACAATCTCTAACCAAAAAAGAAGAATTCTCAACGAAAAATATAATAGTTGATAATGCAAACAAAAAAGACTTGAAGTAGAAATAAAAAACAGTTGATATTTCAGCCAAAAAAGATTTTAATTTTAAATAAAAAACAGTGGGATTCAATCAAAAAAGAGAAATTTTCAACAAAATAGTTGAATCCTCATCCAAATAGTTGAAATTCAATTAAACAAGATCAACTCTACATGAAAAACGGAATAGTTCAATTTTCAGTTACCATAATAAATTAAAAAAAAAAAGGTTTGAACAAAATAGTTACATTTTCACCAGAAAGATGAATTCATTTTTATCTAAAATGATGAATCTTCAACAAACAAACAAATTAATTTTGAACCGAGATGATTGGTTTTTGACTAATAAAGGTGGATTAATCTAATCAGTTAAATCCGCTGACCGAATCAGTAATTTTGAATGATGTAACTTTCATTGAATAAATCAGTAATTTTGAGTGGCGTGAGCAGTAACTTTGACTAATTAAAGCCGTCATTTTGAATCATGTGATCAATAACTTTCACTGATTGAATCAGTTATTTTTAGTGATTTAATCCGTAACTTTCAATGAAGTTACCAGTCATTTATGTTTAATTTGAATCATTTATTAAAATGTAGGAATTTGATAAAATTACAATTTATAAATTTGACTATTTTATTCTGACAATCAGTAGAAACGACTGAGTTTTCAGTCAAAGCATGCTTGATTGATGTAAGCCGTCAAATTTTTAATCATTTAAATTTAGAGTTTAAAATCTTTTACTTTTTGGCAATCACCCAACTATCTTTTTTCACTCTGTACTTTAACTTTGCTTTTTTACCTCCATCTTTTCTTTTCTCCTGGCCAATCCAGCCACAATCATTCCTTCATGAACTAAGGATTTTACGACTTCTAATCCTATGCCCGAAGAAGCACCAGTTACTATCGCAACTTTTCCAACCCAGCGATCCATTCTTATTGAAAACAATTTTCGAAAAAAGACACACAATTTACTGATGGGAATAGAAGGATTGCCCAGAGTTAAATTACCGATTTTTTAAATAATTTAAAATGTGAAAAAGTAAGATGTAATCAATTTTACTGCAATGTTGAAGAAGCTCTCTGAAGTACTGATTGCATGCTCTAGAGCACTTTTCCTGAAACCATTTTAAGTGCTCGTTACGTTCAGGAGAATCATTAAATTCTATATGCAAATTCATCAATACACATACAAAAATTGAATGTGAAGTGGGATTATAGATAAAGTAACGTTTGGATGACTAGCTCATATTTAATCTGTATATTGCATTTTTATCTTGGTTAATCTTGGAATATTGAATCATATATGAATAATGATTCGGGCCTTTTTTAAATCCGGCAAGAAAATCAATTAGAATAATTTACTATTCATTCATTCATTCTGTGCAGATTGAAGCTCAAAAATGACAAATTTCTTAACAAAATACAAAAATTTCTAACCAAATAGTTGAATTTTCAACCAAGAAGATACATTTTTTGCCAAAAAAGAAGAATTTTCAAAAAATTACATTAATTTTTATCCAAATAGTTGAATTTTTAAACTAAAAAGATCAATTTAAAACAAAAAATGGAATAGTTACATTTTTATTTAAAAAAATTATTTTTCAATAAAAAAAACAAGACAAAAAGACGAATTTTCTATTTAAAAATGTAGTTTTTTTTTTTTAATGTAGAGGACTTTTCAACACAAAAATATGAAGTTTCAACAAAACAGTTAAATTTTCTACCAAATAGTTGAATATTCTACCAACTTCTTGAATTTTCGAGACAGAAGGACGAATTTTCCATTAAACAGTTGATTTTTCAATCTGAAAATATGAATTTTTAACGAAAAAAGTGAATTTTCCACCAATTATATAGTTAAATTTTGTATCAATTTGTTGAATTTTCAAGCCAAAAGGATGAACTTTCCATAAAACAGTTGAATTTTCAATCTGAAAATATGAATGCTAAACAAAAAAATTGAATTTTTCACCGATAGTTATATTTTCTAACAAATTTTTAAATTTTCAAGCCAAAAGACGAATTTTCAACCTACAAAGATGCATTTTCAAAAAAAAATGTACCCCATGTTGAAAGCTAAATTTTCCATCTTTCCCTCTCATAAGCTTCAATTTTGTTATGAAAATAAAAATGCTTAAATTTTCAATAGTATAATTAACAATTTGCACATTGTTAATTTTGAAAAAAATGATATTTATTAAAATAATTTCAATTCAAATTCAATCTGTATATATTTTTTAAATTTCAAAAACTTTCGATTCGAAATTATTATTTATTGATTATTGTTTAAAAAATTGAAAAACTCCTTATATATAAAAATTTGTTTAATAATGGATTTTTAAATTGCTTATATTATATTTTTGGTACAAGAAGTAATAATAGGAGTATATATCTTGTGAGTTTCGTCCTCGCTAAGCGACTCCTTCAGAGATAATTTTTTTTTAATTTCAAACATATTGCGTGTATAACCATCTTAAGTCTGAGAGAAAATTAGTAATAATAATAAAAATGTAATCATTTTTAATAACATTTTTTTTAACAGCTAAATTCATGTACAACACATCTATTCTTAATGTATTTTTATACTTGATAATTTGGAATTATAATTCGACATGTGAAATAGACAATATTCATCATGAGGTATAGGGTAAGAGCACCAATTCTTGGCACCTTAGCCCAATCACTGGCATGCCAAAAACCGAAGTGAATTTGTTTTATTTTAGAAAAATATTTAATAGCACTAGATAATTAATATATGCATTATATGTAAAAATTATGTAGTAGAAATTAATTAATTGAGGCAAAATATGCTAAAACATGTACTATCTAAGAAATTAGAGAAGGGTTGCTTGAAGATATGTTATCACAACTGATATTGATTGACACTTGCAAGTGCCTGTAGAGGGAACTTGACAAAAAAACCCTGTCCAATGACATTTGCCAGTGTTAAATTGCATTTCAACATTTAATTATAAACCCTATGCATTTTTTTAAACGAATGTATTGTATCTTTACTTGAGACAGAATACAGAAATATCATAATTTTCCATACTTTAATTAGGATAATTTCAGATATCTATAGAAAATATTACTTGAGAAGAAGCAGAGGTAAACCGACGACAGTAGCTAGTGATGGGATATCGATATCGAAATCTCGAAAATATCGATATTCAGAGTGCGATATATCGATATTTCATATCGATATTTAGAAACCGATTTCGATATCGATATCCCATCACTATTATGTTACTTGACAGAATGTGCTTTTTAGTTGAAAAGTGAGTGAAAACCCAAAGAAAAAATGTAATACAAGAAACCGTAAGTAGACATATTTTTCATTCATTATTTACCTTTGTATACTTTCTAATCTGTATAATGCGAATATTTCAAAATAATATAAGTCTCAGGACAGAGTTAAAAAATCATCTTTTGGGTTGAAATATTTTGCTGAAAATTCATTTTTCTAAAGATTCATCATTTTAGTTGAAAATTCATCTCTTTACTTGAAAATGTAACTATTTTGTTGAGAATTCTTTTTTTTTGGTCAAAAAATAATTTTTTCAACTAATATTGGAACTATTCCATGTATGGTTAATAATTGATATTTTTTATTAACAATTGACCTTTTCTGGTTGAAAATTCATGTATTTTGTTAAAAATTCGCATTTTTTGGTTGAGAATCAATTTTTTTAACTAACAATGTAAATATTCCATTTTTGGTTGAAAATTTATGTATTTTGATAAAAATTCATATTTTTTGGTCGAAAATTAATCTTCTTGGTTGAAGATTCACCCTTTTAGATTAAAAATGCATCCTTTTTGATTAAAAAAGCATCTATTTGGTTCTAAATTAATCTGGTTCTGTTGAAAATTAACTGTTTTGTTAAAAATTAATATTTTTGATTTAAATTTAACTATTTGGTTAAAAGTTAAACTATTTTCATGAGAATTTGACGTTTTGGTGGAAAATGAACTTTTTTGTTAAAAAATCATATTTTCGGGATGAAAATTCAACTTTTTTGTAGGTAATTCTTTCTTTTGGTTTTAAAATTCAACAATTTTGCTGAAATTTGATGTACTTTGTTGAAAATATGTGGTTTTTTGCTAGAACATTGATCTTTTTGCTAGAAAATTCATCTTTTTTTTTGAAAATTTAACTTTTTTGTTAAAAATTTGTTTTTGTGATGTTAAACATGTATGTTTTATCTGAAAATTTCACTATTCTATTTTTTGTCAAAAATTCATGTATTTTGTTGAAAATGAAATATATATTTCGACTTAAAATCTTAAGCATTTAAAGTGTTTCATATTGCATTCAATATCGTATTTACATTAATTTTATTTGAAAGAATTTTGTCCTGCATTAAATCACTTTTTGTCCTATGTTTTTATACAGTTCTTGGGCTACATTAATTTTCGGGGGGGGGGGGGGATTGTCTAAAATTGATAACGTAGTTTATGGACAGCCCCTTATATACAATACCCTTTTTTCATAAGAAAACAGTCATTACATTCCAATGGAATTACTTCCACGCAGTTACTGCTACCTAACGCAGGAGACTTATTTAAAATATAGTTACTGTTTTTAAAAAACAAGGGTACAATTTCTTTCGATTTATTATCTTACAACCATTAAACCCAATTTATTTTGTTTAATTAGGCAAATAAACACTCGCAGAAATCAACCAAAGCTATGGAATTTAGAACCAAAGCAACAAATTCCGAAGTTTGTGTTGCAGAAGTTAACAAATTACAATGCAACACATAGCAACGCTATGTGTTATTCTAAGATATTTTTGTTTTTCTACAAACTTACTTTCTGTGGAAGGTTGGAAGAGAACATACACAACAACACAACATACACAAATTTTATGAAATCACTTTGTTGCTTTAATACATTTTCTTTAATAATAATGTGTTTATACTCATTATAATTAATTATATATTTAAAATAAAAAATATCGATAATATCGATATTTTTTATCCGATATATCGATTTTTTCGATATTTAGTTTCCGATTTATCGATATTTAAAATATCGATATTTTTTTTTCGATATCCCATCACTAACAGTAGCTATAGGTGGTGATTTTCGACTCGTCGAGATGTCGAATGTTAAGCACGGACGGGTGCGACTGGCACTCGGATGCGTGACCGTTCGTGATTCTCGCTTAGTCGCGTTTTCACTGCATTGAACTAATCTCGAGCGGGAGATTTGACCGTGAGGATGAATGTGGGCACACTTGATGCTATCGAATGTATACATTCAAATTCGTCTATCGGTAACCGGCTGTGCTGAGAACTTTCGGGTTTCTGCAGTTTTCCACTTCTCTGAACAAATTTTCAGGCGAATACGAGCGTTTCTAATAAAAATACGGCTGCAAAAGGTAAGGGGATTTTAGAAATTGAAAAACCTATAGGATTGGGCACGTTGGGCATTGCTTGGAAGCTTATTATGAGAGATGGGGTAAGTGGGGATTTGGGAAGGGTTGTGACGATCTCCTGTGGGAGGAGGATTTTAAATATGTAAAAACTTGAAAACGGTATGCATGAAATAAAAAACTGAAAGCAGAGGTAAAATAGGAAATTAAAAATATATTATATATTAAATATAGTTAACTTTCAAAAGAAAGTAAGTATCATATATAATTCCTATTTATCAAGTGAATGTATCAAGTGAATATGTTGAAATCTTTGAATAGGTCAAAGTTCAGACAGGTGGGCTGTAGTTTTAAAACTGAAACAATGCCTGTAATTAGGGAAGAAACAAGTTTTGCAAAGATCCTGTGGTTACAGGTCATTTGCAAATTAAATCAGTATCTTGAAGAACCTTATTCAATCAGAATCAACATTTCATTTAGAAGTCTTAAAAATACTTCGCAAGATTTTGCTCTCAGGCGGATGGTAGAAGTGTTAAAAAAAATAAAGATAAGCTTTCACATATTTTTCATTTATTGTAAATATTATTAAATTTGCAGAGTCATTCTGAAGTGGCGGATATGAGAAAAAAAGAGAGAAAAAATCAGTAATAATTACAGACCTACTTTTTTTATAAACACCATAGAAAATTTGTTAGGAGAATGAAAAATAATTCAGAAAGAATTCTCAAGCGGGGCAATGATTTTCTCAACGGGAATCTTGAAAGTTTCCTAAATTTAAGACAACCAGTTTTTTTGGTTCAAAACCTTTTTTTTCTTAGGGCCTTTGGAATCGGTTGAAATACTTTAAAACTTTCATAATCTCTTAAAATCTTTTGAAATCTCATGAAATCCCTAAAGAGCTTTCGAAATGTCGTTCCATTCCGTAAAAAAGTTGCAATTCTTTTAAATACTTTGTAGTTCTTTGAAATATCATAAAATCCATTGCAATCTGTTCAAATCCTTTTTGAAAATTTTACGTAAGATTTGAAAAAGGGAGTTAACGGACGTTTCCTGAGTATATAAAAAAAATAATTAGAAAAAGGACACTTACGTAAGGCATGCTTTGGACCTCCCCCTCCCCCAAGTAAGGTATGTAAGACTTTCCAGACCTCCACCCTCTAAGCCTAACGTAATTAATAGATGCTTCCCTACCTAAATAAAAAAAAATACAAAAAAACATGAAATGTCACCAAAAACATCTGCGATGTTTGTTGGTCAAGTAATTAAGGCAAAATATTTATAATAACATATATTAAGACATTTTTCAAATAAAAAAACCTATAGAAATTTTTTCAATCAATTTTGAAAAGTCATTTTAAACATTTGAAAAGTTGGTGCGATTAAATGTATTTTATTGCTGGGTATGTGAGATTGATGGTATAATATAATCCCGCTAAGTTGGTTTATAAAAGACCTTATTCGCAGTAATTGAGAAGAAATATCCACTTTCACTTTCATATCCACGATTAACAATTTTTTGGGGCATTTGGAAAGATTGAAAGAACTTGGTAATTGATTCCAATAATTCGAAGATATTGCAAAGAATTTTAAAGATAGGGAAAATACTTAAAAGGCTAATATTTTGAAAGAGAAAGAATCTTACAGCCTAAACTTCAAAGATCAGTTATTCCATGTTTAGAAAGGCCAAAAGAAACCAAAAATACTGCGTGCCCGAATTCGGGCCGGGGATGGCCAGAGGAACTTTTGGAGTAACGTACACATTTTCTCATCTAATGCTACATTTTCCTCAGCAGACAACACAAACCAACCATGACTTTTTTTGGTTCTAGTTCTGACTCTGTACTTCCCCTCCATTTACCGATGCCGGGTGAGACTGACGTTATAACTGGACTCTCCACTTGACGGCGACTGGCTCATCATTTTGGACACGACTTTTACTCGCAAAATAAATTTCTTGAATTAAGTTGGTAGTTGGATGTATACTTTAAACAATGAACAATACAGACAATAGAGTAGCCACGGAATGAATTGAAACTTTGGTTGACGAAAAGGATGCTTCTGTTAACGGCAAAGGTCGCATTTCAGTCGATGAATGGAGACTGGGTGTTTGGAATGCTAGATGGGTGAATGCTTCTAAGGAAAGACAATTACGAGAAACAATGCACGAAAGGAAGCTAGATATCCTATGTGTTCCTGAAACAAAGAAAAAGGGATGCGACAGTAGGAAAATAGAAAATGGGGAGTTAAAGCGCGGACTCCAACTGTCGTCAGGAGTAGATAGGGAATCACATGGTTGGCAAGGTGTCGGTCTGATTATGAATGAGCGAGCAACGCAGCATGTCAAGGAATATCAATTTGTATCTCCCAGATTGTTGTGGGTTATAATGAAAGTGAGAATCAGAAGACTATTTATTATAGCTTCATACGCCCCAGTTGATAGCGAAATAAGTGAGGTAAAATATGCCTTCTGGGGCACTTCAACTAATACTATAGACACTTGCAATCATGCGGAAAGAATCATTCTACTAGGAGATATGAGTGGATGGGTTGGAGTCGAACGCGAGGGTACGAAAAGGGTGCTAGTTAATTTTGTAGATCCGAAAACAAATGGTAACGGAGAGAGATTGATGAGCTCATTCTTATAAAAGGCCTTGTTTATTACAAACACTTAGTTTAGACATAAAATGATCCACTTGTGTACCTGGAGCAGAGGGGATATCCACAGTATGATCGAATTTATTGTTGCGGATGAAAGACTGAGAGAGATAGTAAGAGATAAAAGGGTTATGAGAGGTTCTGAATGTAGAACGGATCATCACCTTTCAGACTAAAAAATTAACCTAGGTCAAGGATGGAGATAAAAGGGAACCAAAAAGACAAAACAGAGGCGAGTCAAGATAAAGAATTTACAAAAACCAGAACAACTAATAGAACTTATAGACAAAACAAATGAACGCCTATACAGAACAACTTGGGAGACGCTTATTCATAATAGAGATATAGAGTTTGCATGTAAAATGTTCCGGAAAAACACTGTTACGAGTTCAACTGAAGTGTGTGGCACTGCGGTTGTAGGAAGAATGACTGGGGCTTGGTGGAATGACGAAATCCGCGAAGCCGTTAACGAAAAGAAACAAGAGTATCTAAGAAAGTGGAACATTACAGGCCTTAGCGATGACGAGAAAATTAGATTAAAAAATGATTATAGGCACAAGAACAGAGCAGTAAAAGTACTAATTAAAGAAAGCAACGATAAAATCAAAGCTAAAGAAGAGAAAGAAAAGGAAATGCTTTCGAAGGAAATAAGAAATTATTTTATTCGAAAGTGTGCAAGGAAAACAAGAAAGGAAGTAGTAGCACAAAGAGTCGGAATTAGGAATAGCAAGGGTGATATAGAACATGATGCGGACGAAGTAAAAGACGGTCATGGGGACCATTACATGAAATTATTAGAAGGTGAATCTATGGAGTAGCACAACTGCGGTGTAAAAAAGACGATACATCGGAAAATCCGGTTGAAAGAATTAGTGTCTCTGCTGTAAGGTCAGGGATATCATTAAGAATTTAATGAATGATAAGGCTGCTGGTATATATGGCATCCATGCTGAAATGCCTTAATACGGTGGCGAATATGCACCTCACAGGCTGTGCGAGTTGATAAATTTATATATCCAGATGGGGGAAGTTCCAGATGACTAGAAAAAGACGATCATCGTTCCAATAGACAAAGGAAAGGGAGATAAAAGCAACTGCAATAATTAAAAAGGTATCAGCTTGCTAAGTATCGTAAACAAAATATATACAAAAATTCTTAATAATAGGATAATGAAAATAGTAGAAGACAAGGTCTAGGAAGGCCAATGTGGATATATGCCAGAAAGATCATGTACAGATCAAATATATATTTAGCTTAAGACAGATCACAGAAAAAAGTTTGAGAGTAGGAAAGAAAGTTTTCTATGCATTTGTTGACCTAGAAAAAGCATTTGACGAGGTGAATAGAAGTAAGCTTTGGGAAGTTCTGAAAGAGTACGTAGTATGTATGTATATTTAATCTCTCCCTTTTACGGGTTTGAGGGCCTCCGCTCCCTGTAATATATTTACATTTCATCTTTAACCTAACTTAACCGCTGCTTATATTCTAATGTTTCGCCTTACTTAAAATAACAATAATATTAATACTATTGATTCTTAAACTTCTAAAAATGAGCGATCTTCCAGGGCTTCCGTTTTCTCTTAACATCAAATACATTTTCACCGATTTAAAAATTCAAAATATTTGCTAGTTGCTTTCCTGAAAGAGTACGTAGTCAATGGACGGCTCTTAAGAGCAAGAAAATCAATATTATACAGGTAGCGAAGCGAGTGTGAGAGTAAATGGGCAACGAAGTGACTGTTTCGATATTAGGCAAGGTGTTAAACAATGATGCGTTATGTCCTCTTGGCTGCTTATTATATTCATGGACAAGTGTCTAAGAATGGCCCTTCTGGACCAAGAAGGTGTGGATCTCGGGACAGTGAAGGTGCGTGGGTTAGCGTTTTTAGATGATAAGGTTGTTATGTCAGAGCCAATCGAAGGCTTGCAAAGAATGTTGAGCAGACTGAATACTAGCATGAAGAACATGGGCCTTCAAATTAACGTGAGTGAAAGAAAAATTATGTTGTTTGAAGTAAAGGATGAGAAAATAGTATGCAACATTGTCCTGCATGATGAGAGGATAGAACAAGTTGATAAGTACGTGTAGCTTGGTAGCCTATTTACTAACAACGCAAAGATCGGATAGAAATAGATAGATATCAGAATTTACGATCCATTTTGGAAATTTACCAGAAAATTTTAGGTTTCCATAAATTATCAGTCTTGGAAAGTAATGTGGAATCGAAACGCGCAAGCGCAATAGCTAGAAAAAGTAATTTTGTTCAAAGTGAACAAGCGTAGCAGCTAGCTAAAGTACTCTTCCTTAAAGAGCGCAAGCGCAGCAGCTGGAAAAAGTTACTGATAAATTATTTTTTCCAGCATAGGCACGATAAAGTCGCTTTTTGACACTATTCTTCGTTTCATCATCAGGTGGCACATTATATGGCTAATATTCACACCTGCCTTAAAAAGACTTTATATTGCAGTTTTGCAGGAGTGATAATATCAATATCGCGTTCTCGTTTAATTAAAAAGATTGCTGATTAATTATTTTTTCCGGCATAGGAACGAAAAAGACGCTTTTTGACACCTTTTTTCGTTCGTCAGGTGGCACATTATACGGCTAATCTTCACAACTCCCTTAAGAAGACTTTATACCGCAGTTTTCAGGAGTGTTGAATACACTATCGCGTTGCCGTTTAATTTAAATGAGTGTTTGTGAGTAGCGATTGGACCAGCACGAAGTGAAAAGATACCATAAATTAGTGATAAATTATTGTAAATTACTGTTAAATTTCTTGAAATTTCTGGTAATTTTAGAAACCAAAAATTTCAAAAAATGCCAACATTACCAGAAGTTTCCAAAATTTTCAAAATTACCAGAAATTTCCATAATTACCCAAATTTTCTGTAAGTTCTGGTATCAATACCGAAAAAAATATTGCATGAGGCGCGCGCGTAATCTTTTTTTTGGCTCGAGTGATGTTTGCAGCATGAGCAGTCGGTCTGGTTGTGGCTCACCTTTAGCTACGTCTTTGGCTCGCATGCGTCTACGACTTTGGCTCGCCTACGTCTCATCGACTGCTCCTGCTGAAAACATCTTGAAACTTTTGAACATATTAAATTTTCGGCAAATTACGCTAATTTATAGAAATACCAGAAATTTCTAAAATTACAAAAATTGTCAAAAATAATTTTTTTTTCTTTCTTCTACATATACATGCTGGAAAAATAATGTATGGGGCACGCACGTAAAGTTCTTTTTGTCTTGAGTAATGTTTGCAGAAAAAGCAGTCGGCTTGCCGGTGGCTCACCGAATGCTCCTGCTGAAGACATCCTCCTCGCCTAAAAACCCTGTTTTACGTGCCTGCCACATAAACAACTAATAAATTACCAATAAATTGACATAAAATACCGAATATTTTTGGATATTTGAAATTTCCTGACATTTTTGAACATCGGAAATTTTCGGAAAATTTCGAGAATTTATAAAATTACCAGAAATTTCCCAAATTACCGACATCTTCTGTAATTTATGGTACCTAACAAGTTTTTTTTTCATTTTTCTTCATACAAAATGCCGGGAAAATAATGTATGGGGCGCGCAAGTGAAACTTTTTTTTGCTCAAGTGATGCTTGCAGAAAGAGCAGTCAGCTTGCCTGCGGCTCACCTTGCTTCGTATTTGGCTCCCCGACTGCTCCTCCTCAAAACCTTCTCGCCTTTTTTTCTTTCTTGTTTTCTTATTTTTTAGGATAAAAGGACTGTTATGATATTTAAGAAAGCATAATCTACAAAAAGAGCAAACCGAGATAAACGATGAAAACTGTTCAAATCATAATAATTTATGTAGACCGCTCATTTAAATGACTTTTCAAAATTGGTTTTGATTGATCCTGCGTAACTTATATACATGATCTTCTTATTTATGCAAAAAAATTAAATAAATTTTGATTTTTTCATAAAAAATGCAGATCTAGCCAAAAATGTACATCAAAATTATGTAAGAAGGGCAAATCTGTAGATCCTTCTTTGTTGCGAACACTGGGCCTCGGAAAACAGCCTTGTCGTTCACAAGACAGTAAGATCTACGAACAATTTGAAATAATTAAAAAAATTATAATCAATTTATTGTCAACTATTATTTCATAAAATGAAATACGTATTCAGATCTTTGTACTGCTTTCTCACCAAATATCACGTCCCCTGAAATCCGGTCGGCGTTCAGCAAAAAGGAAGGATCTGAAAGATCCTCCTTTCTTGCGTAATTTTAGGTTCCGCGTTCGAGCCTTCGTGTTCAACTTCGTGCAGATCCATACAATTTTCTGCAGATCCTGATTTATCACCAAACATGACTCGCCAGAATTGTAGATTCGCCTTTTTTACAATAATTACTGAAAAATTATCTTCAATTATATTAAAAATAGAAAAAACGGTTTTTACAAACTGACGTATCGTTTTTTTACGATTGCAGTGATATAAAAAACTCATTTTCGATTTTTTGAAGACCCTGCTTTCTAAAATATCACGGCAGAGGAGGACTCAGTATGTAGGAGGGTTGTGATTTTAGACACTAGTTACTCCCGTCCAAACAGTGAAAGTGTTTCTAAGTGAACTCACGTGCTTCAAACTCCCTGAGTATATCACACTGGACAGTCTTGCAGAAAGTCTCAGTATCATCCATCTTTGCCATCCTAAAACATTCTTACTTCCTTCAAGTACATATATATAGTCACGTTTTTAGTATGAAAAAAGTGTGGTGGTCAAATTGATAGTTTTGTGCTTCGAATTTAAGATAATCAGACACACCGCAACAGAAATCTCAGTTATGGAAGATACTGTAAGTGTTTATTTTAATTGGACAATACTTTTTTTATCGTGTATTATCAGAAAAGAATATTTACTATATAGGGGGTACAAAATTTTATTTTTTGTAAAGATATTAATTTTTGTTCAGGATCTTCAAGCTTATTAGCCTTAGGACAAACGAATAGTCAAGGAAGTTGAAATATTATTATTCTATGAATAACATTTCTGAAATTTTAGTCAAAATTTATAAGAGACTATCTATTAATAGATCAAAGATTATAATTATCGCTGCCAAAAAGTTGTGAAATTTAGAATATGACTTTTTTATGGGAGTTTAAAACACCAACTAAAGTTTTTTTTTCAATACTTCACACCAAAAATTGAACGAAAATACTGATTTCAGAGATAGATCAAGAATCATATTTGTAGCGTAGATAAATTTTAAAACGAAAATTATGTTTATCAGGATTTTCTGTTAATGTAAGCGAATTTGTGTGAAACTAAAAACAATGTTTTCTAAACACCGCATTAAAAGACTTTTAGAACCCTTTATAAATTCTAATAATATACTAAAATAAATTAAAATGAATAATAATTAAGTAAATATTGTTTATTTAACATTTTTATTTAAAGTTGAGTTCTTTTTTTTTAGAAAAGTAAAAATACGTTTAGAAGCATATTTCTTGACGATGATTATTAATAACATGCAATAAACAGTCTTTTCTCTGACCAATTTTGATTTAAATGTGTGTTAATGTGTCGAATATCAAATTTCGAAACTATTTGAAAAATATCTAGAGTGGACATAAAAGTCTTTAGAAATGCTGAAAAATATTTTTTTCGCGCTCTATTTGGAAGTGTATCAATATTTTCAATTTTCTTCTTATTTTATTCGGAATTATTAAAAAAGTATTACCGAATTCGGTAACACAAAAATCATACATTGCGCATTTTCAAAATTTTATTACTTTACAAACGACTAACATTTTTGTGTTTTTTTAAACACTCATAAAAAAAAAAATTGATCAGCAGTTTGAACTCAAAAGGTCATTGCCTCACTACCCGATTCGGGTAGTGTTTCTAGGTGGATATTTACTACCAATGTGGGCCCACCACAGCCACGACAAAAAAAACAAAACAAAAAACACACTCATACCGAAAAAAATTAATGATCTTTTATTTTAGGTTTTTAAAGAATTTTTTTTAAAGCTATATGCTAAAATATGAGTGTTACTGAGTGGAAACAAAACTTCGGGGATAGACATTCAAACATAATTAAGCGCCTTTAGATCTATAATATCGAAACCTATTCATAATTTTTAGATTCCTGAACTTGATACAAATGATTCGTAAAAGCATAAATAGTTTTCAAAATTATTTAGTCATTAATTTCTCAGTTTTGTGTAATTTCATTTCTGAACAAGAGCAACTAAAATTTTGAAACTTTGTTACAAATCATAATATAGATTAATGCGAGCCTCACCAAAGTTTACCTAAAAAAGAACTAGAAATTTACTATATAAAAATACCAGGACTTTTTTTGAGGGAATATTAGTCTGAAATAATATGCGCATATTTTACGCTAAAAAAATTTTTAAAGCACTTTCACAAAACTTGAAACTAATGTATAGAAT
>CAKNYM010053373.1:1257745-1286746 GCA_932195095.1 Andricus curvator | reverse complement strand
TTTTTTGGTTAAAATAAACTGTTTTTTTATTTAACCCTTAAAGTTATCCCTGGGGTCTTTTATACCCCGCCTTTTTTAATCGTGAGTCATTTTCTCCATTTTTTGTTTAGTTTTTAATTTTTTTTTCATATGTTAAAATTAAATATATATATATTAACTATTTTTATCTTATAAAGGATATAAAAAAGTATATCCAAAAAAATGTTCGCGCGAAAATATTAAAAATCCTAGTTACAATAATGAAATTTCTGCTGGGGTCTTCACCGACCCCCCTTATTCTTTATGTTATCACAGAGAGGGGATAACTTTAAGGGTTAAAATAAAAATATTTATTTGTTGAATAATCAACTATTACATTTTTCCTTTATAATTCATCTGTTCGGTTAAATTCGACTGTTTTTGACTTGCAATTACAATATGTTCTTGGTTGAAATATCAACTATTATATTTTTCTTCGAGAATTTATCGTTTTTGATTTAAAATTTAATATTTGGTTAACAGTTGAACTTCTTTGTTGAAGATTCATTTTTGTTGTTGAAGATTCATAATTTTAGTTAAAAATTCGACTATTTTGTTGAAAATTTAATGATTTTCAAAAATTTAACTATTTTGTTCAAATGTCATCTTTTTTGTTCGAATATTCAACTATTTATTTGAGAGTTTAAATTCTTTGTTAGAAATTATTTCTTTTTATTGAAGATTCATAATTTTAGTTGAAAATTAATTTATTTGGTTAAACCTAAATATTTTGCTGAAAATTCAACTTTTGTCTTGAACATTCGACCTTTGGATAGAAAATGCATCCTTTTGGATTGAAAATTCAACTATCTTCTCGAAAATTCCTCTTTTTGGCTTGAAAATTCAAGTATTTGCCTAAAAATTCAACTTTTTTGGTTGTAGTTTAATCTTTTTTGTGTGAAAAATCGACTATTTATTTGAAAATTTATCTTTGTAGGTTGAAAATATAACTATTTGGTTGAAAAATCAACTATTTTGTTATAAATGTAACTATCCGGTTGATTATTAATTTTGATGTTGTCAAAAATTTAACTATTTGGTTGCAAGTTTAACTTCTTCGTTCATTTTTTTTTAAGTTTCACAATTTTAGTTAAAAATTTAATTATGTTGTTAAACATTTAAGTATTTTGTTGAATATTTGTCTTTTTGGATTAAATATTCAACTGTCTTCTAAAAGATTCCCTTTTTGGCTTAAAAATTCAAGTATTTTATTGAAAATTCTTTGTTAGAAATTCATTTTTTTGTTGAAGATTCATCATTTTAGGTGAAAAATCAAATATTTCGTTCAAAAATTCAATTATTTTGTTAAAATTTTAACTATTTTGTTGAAAATTTAACTTCTTTATTGAACATTCGCCTTTTTGCATAGAAAATGCTTGTCTTTTGGATTGAAAATTCAACTGTTTTCTCAAAAATTACTTTTTTTTTGCTTGAAGAATCGACTATTTGATTAAAGATGCTTCTCTTTTGCTTGAAAGTTCATCTTTTCGGTTTTAAATATCAACTGTTTTCTAAGACAATCAACTTTTTAGTTTGAAATCTCAACTCCATCGTTGAAACTTCATCTCCTTTAGTAGAAAATTGATGTTTTTTGGATGAAAATTTAACGATTTTGTCGAAAATATTTTGACTTGGAATCTTAAGCATTTCATATTGAATTCAATATGGTACCTATACATTAATTTAAATGAATAGAATTCATTCCCCTATTTTCGTGAAAAATCACCCTATTTCCCCTAATTGAAGACAAAATTTGGTCGATCTATGACGAAAAAGGGAAGGGTTGGAAAAAGTTTTCAGAATAGCGTGATATAGTTTTCGAACGCCCCTTAATTGTTATAAATGATTGTGAGAATAGAAAGAGAAAGGTGCCTGGACAGTCTTTGAAGATCTTCGAACTTGATCGTTTATTGTTCGCAAGATCCATTCACTTCGTGAGTTTTCTCGACGTAATTTCCTAATGACAAGGTTTTAGCTGCGATGAAATCTTCACTTAAGATTGCCCTACAATAAAGCCAATAGTTATAGTGTTGGAAATTCTACGGTCCAGAAAAGGCATGGAGATGGTTTACAGAAATAGTTAGAGTTACACATGTGGAGGATGATTATGAGATCAAAACGCACACGCTTGCAGCGTGCGAACCGGGTATGAGGCCATCAGTTAGCTCTACTATTTATTCAGCATCTTTCGCTTTTTACTATCGAAAGCGAACTTAACGACGATGCAGCGTCAGTATTCTGCAATGTCGATTGTCACGAGGAATTTATACATCATTGGTAATTTCAAATACATGCATTATGATGTTTGCAAAACAAATCGTGGATTCATCGTGTAATCCTTGGTATCGTGTTCTCCACATTTTTTTAAAAGAAGGTGTTGCGAATTGCGACACTGAGCCTTTCGAAGAACAAAATCATTTTTCTTCCTACCTAAAAAAAAAACATGATTGGTCAATGGCGATGGTATCCCCTTCAAAGTACTCGACTTTCAAAGCCACAACCTTCTCCCAGCGATCTTGCCACTTTCGGAAGTACTCTTTAAAGTCACCTTTTGGAATAGCTAATAGCTGCTTCGCCGCATTCTGTTTTATTTTCTCTACGTTTCGAAATGTTTTTCCTTTTAGAGGATGCCTTAATTTGAGAAACAGCCAAAAATCGCAGGGAGCCAGTTCAGGACTGTATGGCGGCTGCCGAAGGTGTATAAGGGCGTGTTTCACCAGAAATTGCTGAACAAGCTGCGGTGAATGGGCAGGTGCGTTGTCGTGGTGAAGAACCCAGTCGCCATTTTTCCAGTAATCAGGCCAATGGCTCAAAATTTCCGAAGAAGTTGTTTTTGGAATCCTGAAGTCTTCCTCTATCTCTTTCACTTTTGAACGACGATTTTCATTGATTAACACTCGGACTCATTCCACATTTTTAAGGTGTTTGATTCGTTGCGGGCCTGCCAGAGCCAGGGTTTGCCGCAGTTTAAAGAAAATCATAAAACATTTATTTTGGGCAGTGCGCTCATATAAAATGGATATATTAATAATAATATAATATAATAACATATTAATAGAAATTACGAATTTTCTGCACCATGAATTTTGCATATGAAAATTTTCAAATAGGTCATTTTATATTATCATAAACTTATTTCTGAATTTTTCTAAACATTTTTGATAAAAGAGAACATTTTAATTGTAAATGATCCTTTGTAACGCATGCATGGATTGTTCGCTTTTCAGATGGTAGAAAGCAGTTGTAAAAAGCCTTATTCTAGCTGCTGCGCTTGCGCACTTTAAGCAAGATTTTTTTTCTAGCCACTGCGTTTGCGCATTTTGATTCAGAATTACTTTCCAAGACTGCCGGAATCATAACTTCACTTCATGATGAGTTGACGTTTGACAGAGATTTTCCTGAAATTTTGGACATTTTCGAATTTCTTCCAAAAAGCTTTGGATACCTTACATTTCTAAATATTTCCGGAAATTTTAGGTAATTTTTGGTAATTTCACCTTAAATTTTCAATCCAAGGAAGATGAATTTTCAACCAAGAAGATTGATATTCTGTCAAAAAGTTGAATTTTACTCGAAAAAGATACATTTTTGACGAAAATGGAATAATTAAATTTAGAGTCATGCATACAATTTTTCATCATATCGATAATCGAAAATTCGACTTGAGATGCCTATTGAGCTGGTCGACAATCGAATTTTCAACCCTAGGGAAGAAAGTGCCATTTACATTTGTCTGTCACTTTCTTCCCTAGGGTTGAAAATTCGATTTTCGACCCACTCCACAGGCATCGAAAGTCGAATTTTCGATTATGGTATGATGAAAAATAATTTTTAACCAAAGAAAATGATTTTTTAACAGAATAGTTAAATTTTCAACAAAAGAGACGAATTTTCAACTAAAACGATAAATCCTTAACAAAAAAATGAATTTTCGACAGAGGAGTTCCACTTTCAACCAAGTAGTTGAATTTTCAAACCAATAGTTGAGTTTCCAACTAGAAAAAGATAAATTTGCCAAAAATGAAAAAACTTGATGTTTAATCAGAAAATTTTATTTTATTAAAATAGTTCTTTAACCACAGAAATGAATTTTCAACAAAGTGGGTCAACTTTCAATTAAAAATGATGAATTCTAAATGAGAAATGTAATAGTTGATATTTCAACAAAAAAACAAATTAGAAAAAAAAGAATTATCTTCAACCGAATATAATGTCTTGATAACAAAATTGTTGGATTTTGAAAAAAATAATTTGATTTTTAGTCAAAAAAAGATTAACTGCTAGCAAAGATGGGCAGATTTTCAACCAAAGAGATGAATTTTCAACTAAAATAAATAAATTTTCACTTACAAAAATTGATTTTCAACCAAAAAAATAAAAACGAATATTTAACTCGAATTTCTGTTTTGTTTTTGAAAGTGTTTCTATAGATTTCAGAAAATTTTGAATTCCAGGGTGAAGAAAAATTACAATTTTTCTATATTAGACTATGAATCTCTCTGACTCTAGGAATTAATTTTTTTCTCTTCAAAAGTAGTTCCTAAGGTGGACCTAATTTCCGACATCCACTTCTGGAAAATTTACAACTTCCTAGGACCAACAGAAAATGTTCGAGAAAACATGGCATTTTCATAAAAAATATATGCATTTTTAACAAATAATTAAATTTTCAATTAAGAAGGATCAATTTTCAGCCAAATAGTTGAATTTTCAACCTAAAAAAAACTGAATAAAAACGAATTTCCAACAAAATAGTTGAACTACCAAATAGAGAGATTAATTTTTAACTAAAGTGATGAATCTTCAACTTGAATGGTTAAATTTCCAGTTACAAAAATTAATTTTTGGCAAAAAACAGCGAATTTTAAATAAAATTAAGTTAAATTTTCGTTCAAAGAGATGAATTTTATACTGAAATGATAAATCTTTGATTTAAAAAAATTGTAAACAAAGCTTCAACTTTAAACCAAATCGATGAATTTTCTACCAAAGAGATCAATTTTCAACCAAGAAGATTTCCACCAGAAAAGACGAATTTTTAACAAAATATAATTATTTCTAACAAAATAGTTGAAAACTTTCTTATCTTTGTATTTTAGAGTTCAACGTGATTTCTACCTGAATAAAGAATCTGTCGGAAACTACCCGCCACATTTTCAATAATAAAAATGAAAAAATAGTTGCAAATGCAATAAAATTGATTGATTGCCATGAAAAAATACTTGTGAACTACATTAAAAATAAGTAAAAAAGTAACGATTTTTATAGTTACTGTTATTAAAAGAAGTAACAAGTTACTAAATTACTTAATTATTTAAAAAAGTAAATTCGTTACCTGCTCATAATCTTCAAATGGGATATTTTTCGGTGTTAAATTAATGGTAAAAACAGAACCAACGTATAATCTTTTATGGAAAGTTAGCGAGTAAAAGACTATTATCGTTCTCGGTTCTAAGCTAATTATCGCGTAATGCATTGCGTAAGTAATTTAACTTCCATATTTTTGGAGATCGTACGCATAATATATTTATTTTATATTTCATAGTTGATAAAGACATCACTAAACAAAATATATTTCAATGAATATCAATAAAATAACAATCGCTGGGGGATTGTATTGAATCTCAATAATAAATTTCGTTGAGAATAAATTTCGTTGTTGGCTTGAACATCAATATTATAAAAAAAATAAAAATAATAATAAGTTGTGAATTACGAATTCGATCAATTTGTTCTCATATGCTTTATACAACAGGGTGTCTACTAAAATTTTGGAAAAAATTCCCTGACAATTCCAGGTTTTTTCCAGGCATCTCAAGATTTTTATGGTTAAGTTAGGTTTTATTTTTATTTTTTGATAAGTTTTATTAAGTTTTAGTATAGAGCAATTTAAATATTTCGCATTTTTTTGAACAATCGACTTGAAATATGTGTACAGTGTTGCGAGTTTATTTTAAATAATGTTTTTTTGTTAGCTCCTAAAGAATCAATTAATATATTTAATTTAAAAAACCTTAACAAATTACATATATTACAAAAAAATCTTGAATATATATGAGCACCATCGACTAATAATATAATTAAATAATACTAAAAACATAATTTATCATTTCTTGAATTTGTCTCTGAAGTCCATGCATTTAAAGAATAATTCAGAATTAAATTTAATTTAAACTGTTTCAAATTTCTAACATTCCAAGCAAAAATATCACATTTTAAACAGTATATAGATGATTTTTTAACCAAATACTTTAACTTTAATACTTTTAACCAATAAGTTGAATTTTTGACTAAAAAAGTTAATTTTTCCACCAAAAATGGAATAGTTAGATTTTCAGTTAAAAAACATAATTTTCCACACAAAAAATTTGAACAAAAATGACGAATGTTCAACTAAAATGATGAATCTTCAACTGGAATAAATGAATTCAAAACCAAAAGATGAATTTTTTAAAGAAACAGTTTAACTTTCAACCACGTAGTTTTATTTTCAACCAAAAAGATGAATTTTTAACAAAATTGATGAACATTCACCTGGAATACTTGAATTCTCAACCATAAAGAGATGTTTATATCAAGAAGTTTAATTTTCTACTCAGAAAGACGGCTTTACAATAAAATACAAACATTTTCAAAGAAACAGTTGAATTTTCAACTAAAAAAATAAATTTAAAACCAAAAATGGAATACTTGAATTTTCAGTTGAAAAAAATTAATTTTTAACTAAAATGATGAATCTTCAACTGGAATAGATGAACTTTCAACCAAAAAGATGAATTTTCAATGAAGGAGATTAATTGTGAATCAAGAAGATTAATTTTCTACCCAAATTGACGATTTTTTAACACAAATAATAAAACTTCAACTAGAATAATTGAATTTTCAATAAAAAGATTAATTTTTAACCAAGAAAGTTAATTTCTACAAAAAAAGACACATTTTCAACTAAAACAGGTAGATAGACTTAAACGAATTTTCAACAAAACAGCTCATTTTTCAACCAAAGAGAGGAATTTTCATTTAAAATAATGAATCCTTAACCAAAAAAATAAATAAATTGTTAACAAAAGAGTTTAACTTTCAACAAGAAATTTAATGTTTATTTAAAAAAAGATGAATTCTGAACGAAAAATGTAGTAGTTGATATTTGAACCAAAATAGATTTAATTTTTAATCAAAAACAGTTGAATTCAACCAAAAATACGACTTTTCAACAAGAGTTGAATTTTCAATTAAGAAAGATTTTGTACGCACAAGAGAGAAAGAATTACAAAAAAACTGTTGACTTTGTAACGGAAAATATGATTTTCCAACCAAGATGATTAATTTGTACCAAAAAGAAGGAGTTTTCAACAAAATACATAAATTTTCAACCAGATACTTGAATTTTCAACTAAAAATGATCAATTTTCATAAGAATAGAATAGGTTAGAATAGAATTAGTTAAAACATTTATTTTAAACTAAAAAAGAAAAAAATTTCAAGAAAATATGTTAATACAGTAATATAAAGCGACTTTTACAAAGAAAGAATCAGTATTATTCAATTTTATATTGCATTAAAAAAATGGGGCACGCTCTCGAAAAAATTCCCTGACTTTAAAAAAAATCCCCGACATTTGCAGGTTTTCCCTGGCATACAAAAATTCCCTGACAATTTCAGGTTTTCCCAGTAGGGTAAAACCTAGGGTGGTCTAAAACGCATTGTAAAGTTTTTTTTTAGAATTGTCATGCTTATCACCCCTAAATTTGTCAAAATTTACAAAAAATAAATGCGTTTTTTGTTTTGAAAACAAAAAATGATATTTAGAAGTTCCGCAAGTCCCATGAAGTTTAACACGTATTTCCCATAAGAAAAAAAGACGTTTTTTTAAATTTTATTCAGAATCGTGTATATGAGATGAATCGAGTTGAAGCACAATATTTCTCTTCATAAGTATCTATAAAATACAAGTTTATAATTAGTTTTGAAACATCATCCCCATAAGTCTGTTTTAGGGTCCCAAAAAACCCCATAAGTGAAAAATGGAGTTTCCCGTGTTTCTGGCGCTAATTATGATTTTTTTGCGGTTTTTTAAATAAAAATTGTTTCAAATACATAAGATACTACTTTCTATTGATAATTAGAAGTTTAAATAAATTTTTTTTACAACGTATTATTGTTTTTGTAATTTTTTTCTTAAAATAGAGTTAAAAAGTCGCGGATTTTAATTTTTCACTTATTCTCAACTTTTTAGTTAGCAACAGGCAATAATTAATTAAATTCACTAGAAATATTTTTTTAAGCAATTTATTATTATTTATGATAATATTCTCTTAGAATAATGCTAGAAAGTTGCAGTTTTTTCTAAAATTTTACACTTTTTTCCATTTTTCAATTAAATTGAGGTAATAAATAATTCAAGTTAACCAAAATGATTGTTTGAACAATTTATTATTATTTTTAATGATATTCTCTTCGAATAATGCTAGAAAGTTGCGTTTTTTCTCATATATTCAACTTTGTGTCCACTTTTTGCTTGGGGCGAGTCAGTTCACTGAGATTGAGGTAATAATTAATTCAAGTCAACAAACATAATTGTTTAAACAATTTTTTATCATTTTAAATAATATTATTTTTTAATACTGCTAGAAAAGTGCGGGTTTTTTTAATATTCAAATTTTTGTGCAGCTTACACTTAGAGCGAGGTAAAAATTAATAAAATTCAATAAAAATAATTATTCAAACAAATAACTATTGTTTATTGCTATCGTTTCCACTTTTTGTCAACTTTTCACATAGTGAGGTAATAATTAATGCAAGTTAACAAACATAATTGTTTAAACAATTTAATATTGTTTATAACTATCGTCCTTTAGATAATTGCTAGAAAGTTGCAGTTTTTTCTGAAATTTTAAACTTTGCTCTGGCTTTCCAGTTATGAACATATGATAAATAAACAATAAAGAGAATCATTTTTTGAACAATCTCTTTCTTTTACGTGAATATATTTTTCAGAAATAAAACTGATCTTGAGTAGTTACTAAGGGCCTTTTTGTTTAAATTATTATTATTATTTCATATTAATATTTGTTCCAAACCAAAAAGTCAAAGTAAAGCTGGAACATTAAAAAAAACACGCAAATGTCTAGCATTACTCTAAGAGAAGATAGTTATAAACCATAATATGTTATTTAAACAATTGTGTTTGTTACCTTGCAATAATTATTATCTCACTAAGTGAAGTGGACAGAAGGTTTACAATTTCAGAAAAACACAACAACTATCTAGCTATTGACAATTCTGTATAAAATTTACAAAATCGACTTTTTTATGGGAAACAGAACCTCTTAATATCATTAAAAAAACTGATTTATGTTTTTGTGGATTTGAAAAAATTTGGGGGCGATATGCATGAAAATTCGAAGAAGCAAAAAAGTTGGACCACCCTAGTATATGCCCACAGTATAAAGACTTAAATTGCCAATCAAGAGCGAGAGGTATGCCAACTCTCACCTGCATCATTCGAATTCTAAGGAATGCGTAAGTCCATTTCCATATGTGGCTGCAGCGATCGCTCATACATTCTGAGATTGAGGTGTGCAAATTATTACCAATCTCGTAACAAAATTACCGGGTTGTAGAGCGAAGAGTCATAAGAAAGGGAATGTTGCTTCCCTAAGAACAGTCATTAATATAAAACGCAACAGCTATTAATTATATCCATCAAAATATTACTTACAGTAATGCATATAAATTCTTGTTCAAATGTGAAGGTATAAAATAATAATTTGTTCACTGCTTGAAAACTTTCAATCCATGATACCCTTATAATTTCTGGAAACCATACAATTTATTATAAGTTACGTGATACCGAATACTACCTGTTTGCGATTTGTAAAAACAAAGTGTTATTTTTATTGATCTAATGAGAAAAGTACTAAGTCGCTTGTGAATTTCCTTAACAAGAATTCTTATTCACTTCGGGCCGATAATTATCAGTAGAAGTTAATTTGTTTTTAACCACGAGTACCAGAAAAGGCATTTGTTTTCAACTTGGTGAATTTCACTGTCCATAAAATTTAGTCGTAAATTACGTTAACATTATGCAGCAAAACAACCATACGTAACTCCAAACATCTTTACACAGGGAAAGTGAAAGAAGAGGAAGATCAGTGTAACAACGATGGCATACTAGGGATACAGAACTAAGTAGGATTCAACAGGATGAAGAAACTTGAATGGAAATTGTGCTTTTGCCTTGTATTCGCAACTTTATGGGTTCAAATAGATGCTGAAAAGGTTTCTATTATTACAATTTTATATAGTTCATAATTTATGAATGGCTCTGAGGATGATGAACATTTGAAGAAAATGGAACAACAGAATATTCTCATTTAAAAAATGGTACGATAATTTTCAATAAGGTCCCGGAAACCACAGAACTTTATTTTGACCAACAAGATTTATTTCCTCATTTTAAAATATACTGCAAACTTACATACAAAAATTGTTCTCGGAGGTTTTAAGAATTATTTTATGAGTGAAGCGTCGAATTGCTAAAAGTAAAACTACACATTATTTCCTAAATTTTATGAATTGAGTTTATGTGTAGAAAATGCAATATCGATCTAGACATGTCCATCCATCTTCCCTTTTTATCATCAATTATTCACAAGTCTCAATAAAGTTGAGATTTACGACTGAACTAAATTCTCTACTCTAAACGTATACATACTTTATATCTGGTTGCTTTAGAGCTGAAAGGCAAACTTTCTTCTGTTTTATTTATTCTTAATTTCTAAATGTTTTTTATTGCTTTAGGAAAAGCGTCAGATTTTCAGAGAACAGGTACTTCCTGCATTGGGAGGAAAGATACCGGAAGAAGCTTTCAGAACCGATCGGTTAGCTCTGAATCGTTTAAACAAAGAGGGCATTGCTGTACCGGATGGTGTTTTATTAGAATCTCGACATCCACATGTGAAACATCCTCATAAAAAACAATCATCGACGAACGAGGTTCTTAAGGTGATTGTGAAGATAAAAATATTTTTTAATGAATTCACAGTAAATCCTGAGGTATCAAAAGTGCTGCAGCTCAATTCAAGGTTCCATTTAATATCAAAATGATCCAATTTCGAGTAGGGGAAACCACCCTACAGTAGATAATCTTAACTTATTGGAAAACTGACTAAAAATGTTCATAACTTTTTTTAGTATAACGTTTCGGTAAGGATAGTATATCTTCTGACGAAGTTTCATTGATATTTTATGATTAATTAATGCGTGAGAGCAAAAAATTGATTTTTAACCTAAACAATTTTGTTTCACCTCTTCTTTATTCATACTTTTTAACTTAATAAAACATTTTTATCACATGTTTATATATTAGAATCAAAGTTTGAAGTTTAATGAACAATATTTATTAATACAACGTGTTCTTTCTTTAATATTTATAAATATTTGAGGACTTTTTATTGAATATTACATTTTCCAACAGTAGATAACCAACAGCAGATAATCGGAAAATTAGAAAAAATGTCTCTGTCAAAATTGGCAGCTCTGCGACTGTCTCGCAGTTGTTTTAAGTTAAAGAGTGTGTTTGTTTGTTCATTTCGATTCGTGAAGTTTTCAAATTCAAATTATTGTTAAAAATAAACTAAGAAAATTGTGTAAATTATTAGTTATTAAAAAGCTCCTAAATTTTAATTGTGTTTTAAGGAGCCTTTCGGAAAAGATATAATTTTTAGGAATAAGATATGTAAAAAAGCTGCACTTTTCTGTCATCGCAAGTCAGGTTAAATGGTATGAAGATTAAACATCTTGTACCAATCGCACCAATCTTGCGAAATATCAGAGATAAAAAAAATGTCAATAATTTAAACTTTTGCGTTTTTTGTAAAATAATCATAATTTCAACTATTATTTACTCAATTACTTGATTTTAATTATAAGTATGCTAATGATAAATTATAATTATCCAGAATTGAGTTTTCTGACTTGCCCAGGAGCAATACCAGAAGCGATTATCTATTGATGGACAAAGGTGTCAAAATCGTACCCTTGACCAGGTGTAATAAAAATGTTTAATACAACTAATTGATTATTTTCGTGATATTTTTTTCTATATGAATACTCAATTGAATATGTAAGCTTTATTTAACAATGATCATCTTTCTTTATTTTTGGAAAGTGATGCAGTTAAATTCTGTTGAATTTTTTCCTATCTAGTGTAGGGTGGTTTCCCCTATAAAAGAAATGTACGAGCCCAACTTCATGATCCTAGCAATCGACAGGCCTTTTTCCCCTAAAGATCTCACTAAAGACAAATTCAATATTTCAGGGTGTAAAATTAAATAACTGTTTTTTCATTTGTGAAAGTGATTTGATTAAAGGATAAGTAATTTCCACATGCTACAATTTTTTAGTAATTTAATTAATATGTTTAATTCAGAAAGCTTTGGCAAATTGTATTACAAAATATTCTTAAATATATCATCATCAATGATTAATTAAATACATAATACTAAAAACCTAATTATTCATTTCTTGATTTTTTCCCAAAGTATTTTGAACGAAAAATATTTTGCAGGTGAGTAGACACCTGGTAAAAACGTGGAAAATAAGGAGAATGAATGCATGAATTTTCTACCGCAAAATACAAATTTTCAACAAAATACATGAATGTGTAACCAAACATTTTAATTTTCAACTAAAAAATATCAATTTTTAACCAAATACTTGAATCTCAAACTATTTTCAACCAATAAAGGAATAGATCAATTTTCAACGAAAGAGATAAATTATCAATTAAAATCATAAAACTTCAACTGGAATAGTTAAATTTTAAACCAAAAAGGTAATTTTTCGTTAAAAATGATGAATTTTTAATTAAAAAAGACACATTTTCAACCGAAAATTGAATGGTTAAATTTTCAGTTAAAAAATTTAATTTACAAAAAAAAAAAAAAAAGAAATATTCACAAAATAGTTAATTTTTCAACGACAGTGATACATCTCTAATTGAAATTATAGATCTTCAACTGGAATATTTAAATTTGAAGCCAAAAAAGATCAATTTTTGTCAAAAATGATGAATTTTCAACAAAAAAAATAAATTTTCAACTAAAAATTGAATAGTTAAATTTTCATTTAAAAAAGTTAATTAAAAAAAAAAGAAATATTCGCAAAATAGATAATATTTCAACTAAAGAGATGAATTTTCAATTAAAATGGTGAATCTCGGACCCAAAATTTAATTTTTACCATAATAGTTTACCTTTCAACCAAATAGTTGAATTTCCAACACAAGATGAATTTTCAACTAAACTGATGAATCTTCATCTAAAATAGTGCAATTTTCAAACAAAAAGATGAACTTTCTTAAAAAAAAGACGAATTTTCAACCATAAATGAAATAGTTAAATTTTTAGAAGAAAAGATTAATTTTTAACAAAAGAATGAATAGTTAAATTTACATTTAAAAGTTAATAAAAAAAAAGAAATATCCACAAAATAGATAATATTTCAACCAAATAGTTGAATTTTCAATTAAAAACGATCAATTTTCAACGAGATTAATTTTCTACTAAAAAAGTCAAATTTGCAACAAAATACGCGAACTTTTAACTAAAAAAGAGAAATTTTCAACCAAATAGTCGAATCTTTAACTAAAAAATATAAATTTTAAACTAAAAATGGAATAGATCCACTTTTAGCTTCTGATATTCATTTTGAAGAAAAAAACAGAATTTTAAAGAAAATAGTTAAGTTTTCAATAAAAAAATTAATTTTTAACCAAATAGTTGAGTTTTCAACTATGAGAAATGTAATAGTTGATATTTCAAAGAAGAAAACCGAATTTTCAACAACAAAAAGTAATTTTCAACCGAACATAATGTCTTGCTAACAAAATTGTTGAATTTTGAACAAAATAATTCAATGTCCAATCAAAAAAGATGAATTCATAACCAAAGATAGCCGGATTAATTAATTAATTAATTGGAAAACTTAATTAATAAAAATCTGTATTCAACCAAAAAAAATGTTAACAAAATAGTAAAATCCAGTAATATAAGGTTACTTTTATAACTGTAAATACATTGTTATTCAACTTAATATTTCGAATTTTTGTTAAATTTAGTCACGCTCTCGAAAAAATTCCCTGACTTAAAAAAAATCCCTGACATTTCTAGGTTTTTCCAGGTATATAAAAATCCTCTGACAATTCCAGGCTTTTCAGGTGTATAGGCAGTAGACACGCTGTGTTTACGAGTAATTTATCAAATAATTTTGATAATATATCTGGATCATTTTAAACCAATGAGTATCACTCTACTACGAATCAATTTGATCCAACTTCAAGATCAAAGTAATATACCAGGATTTTCTGTGTTTAAAAAAGAAGTCTCGAGTAATTAAATTATTAAAAACTTGTTATGATAGTAGCAGCCTTTGGTTGTCCCAACAAACCTTTGATTAGATCAGCTTTAACATAATTATTTGTTATCAATTAAAAGTTTATTTTTTCCACAAAAAGTTTGTTGGGACACTGACAAAATTTGCTTGCTTCTATAACAAAAACAAAAAGAAATTTATTTACAGTTTCTGTTTACGTTCTATTTCAAGGTATACTTAACACGCGATGGAAGGTATGTGCCGCCGGAGGGACATTATCACTATAATAACCCCAAGGCCGTAGACACGACCTACATCATTAGAAGACCAGTTGGACATGAAACCAGACAGAAGACATCAGATAATTACGTCGGTTATAAATCATATAATTTCCACAAACCACAGACTGATGCTTATAGAAGCTACCCTGACAATGTTCCACTGCCACCAACGAATAATAATTATAAGCCTTTCATCACACCTTTGGTCTTCCCTTCGACAAATGAATTTGTCAAGCAATCGTATTATCCATCTTGGACTGTTGTCTACGACTGGAACACCTTTTATGACCGTTTAAACGAATATTACAACAAAATCGCCTTAATTAATTCGCAGCAGGTTGGTGGATTTAATTTTTAAAGCTACAGAATTATAGGCTAAACTGTTTTTTAAACAATGATCTGTCCATAGGACCTATTGTGGAACGTGCACTCAATTCCCGATAAAAGAACTGTTTCGGGCTTGGCTCGCCTTGGCCTTAATCCTAAATCGGAGGAACCCAAACGTGAATAGACAGGGCCGCGTGAACCATTTCTGTTGGGTTTTGACGCATGACGCAACCTGATGCAACTAATGCGCTGAGAGCAGTGCAGCCCTCGAGCTGTTTGTCACGCTTGTCTAAGCACATCCTATCTTTCGTTCCCGCGGTTCCTCTCACCGCGACACCGTGGAGGCCATCAATTCTAAGAATATCGTGAACCGGGGGGTCTTATATCGGGAGTTGAGTGTATACAGAAAAAAAATGACCGTAAAAAAGTCACGATTTTCATAAATAATTCGCGAACTTTAAGAAAGAATTGACGAACTGGGTGCGAATATTCAAAAACGGTTAATCGCTTTTTTTCGTCAATAATTACCAAAATATTATAAAAAAGGTAATTTCTAACCAAGACAACTGAATTTTTAACCGATGTCGCTAAGAAGTTGAAAATTAAAAAAAAATTGACTTTTAATCCCGAGAAGATCAATTTTCAACAGAAAGAGGTATAGTTATCAATGAAGAGAGACGACCTTTTAACAAAAAAGTGTAATTTTTAGGTAAATAGTTGAATTTTAAATTAAATGAAAGATGACTTTTCTACTAATAAAGATAAATCTTCTATTCAAAAAGACGAATGTTCAACAAAACATTACAGTTTCCACCAAAAATATGACTTTTGAACAAAATAGTTAAATTTTCAATTGAATAATTAAATTTTATACCAAATAATAAATGTTTTAACCAAAAAACATGAATTTTGAATTAAAAATATAATAGTAGACTTTTCAAACAAAAAGAATGAGCTCTCAACCAAAAATAGATGACATTTCTTATTAGGATCTATTAATTCAGTTCGCATTTAAGCAAAAAACAAGAAAAAGGAGAAGTTTCTGAAAAAAAGGAATCCATTCAAAAAGGGGATAAGAGGGGAATAGGGAAAAGAGTGTGAAGTCTGATATTGAATAAAACGTTCGCACCATAGATGACTTCAGATTTTGTACATAGATTATTTAAATTTCATTCTTTTAGATAAAATATAAAATGAGATGGATTAAAGTGACTAAAGTGGCATTTTCCTTTTAGAAAAAGTGCCTACAGTGACTTTTTCTCTAAAAAGTGATAAAAAAGTGACTAAAAGTCACGTAAGTGACTGTGGTAGCCCTGTCTATACAGTATAAAAATTTCGGGTGGATATCTCGAATTTTTTTAAAACTAAATCCTAGTTCAAATAAGAAGTCACCTTTTTCAAAACGTAAACTAGTTTCAAGGTTCACATTGCAAATTTAAAACCAGTGAGTTATCGCAGAAATGTTCTACATTTAAAAAAAAGGAAATCATTAAGATTCGAGGAATACTTGAACTGCATAAATATAAAAAGACACAGTGTGAAGGAAAAAATATCAATTCCAGAGCAATAGAGATTTATAGACCAATATGGAAAAATTATAATTTTTCACCCACCCTGAAATTGAAAATTTTCTCAAATATTCCTTGTTGGTACTAGGAAGTTGTAAATCTTCTAAAAGTGTGATTCGGAATCAGGTAAATCCATATAAACACTTTTAGAATGAAAAACATTAATTTCCAGGGTTGAATATTCGTTTTTTTGTTGAAAATTAAATTTTTCTCTAACTGAAAATTGAATTATACCAGTTGTAAATTCATCTCCTCGATTGGAAATTAAACTATTTTTAGGTAAAAGTTAATTCTTTCAGTTTGAAAAGTCTACTATTGTATTTTGGGTTGAAAATTTAATTATTTTGTTAAAAATTCCAGAAATTTGATGAAGGGTCATTCTTTATGGTTGAAATGTCAACCTCATTATTATAAAATCGTCTTTTCAGGTTGAAAATTCGAAAACTGGTTCAAAATACAGCCTTTTTGTTGAAAATTAATAGTTTTTGGTTTTAAATTCAACTGTTTTGTTTCGCAATTTGGCAAAATTCGCATATTTGCTTTAAAAATTAATCCGTTTAGGTTGTGAATTCAACAGTTTTGTTTAAAATTCGGATTTTTTGTTGTATTCAAGTTTTGTTTTCGTCTTTTTGTTTTGACAATTCAACAAGTCGTTTGAATTTTTTTCTCTCCTGACTGAAGAGGCTTTCTGGTCTAAAAGCTTAACACTTCTGATCAAAATTCGTAATTTTTGGTTGAATTCAAGTGTTTTTAATGTAAAGTTGAAATATTTTTAGTTTAAAAAGTCTACTATTATATTTTTGGCTGAGAATTCATCTTTTTGATCAAATTTTGCTATTTGGTTGAAAATTTGTTTAAGTTGGTAGAAAATTCAAATATTCGGTTGAAAATTAACTTTTTTGTTGAAAATTCAACAATTTGGTTGAATTTTTTTCTTTCCTGGCTCTTTGGTTGAAAATAGTTTGGTTTGGTTGAGGATTCAACTATTTGATAGAAAATGAACTTTTTTTTGAGGATTCATATTTGCGGGTTGAAAATTCAACTGTTTAGTAAAAACTTTGTCTTTTTGCGTTAAAAATTCAACTAATTTGTTGAAAATTCGAATAATTAGTTGAAATTTTGACTATGTTAAAAATGACATTTTTAACTGAAAATTAAACTATTCCATTTTTGGTTGAAGATTTATCTTTCTTAGTTGAAAATTCAACTACATGATTGAAAGTTGAACTATTTGCTGAAAATTAATTTCTTGGATGAAAATTGATGATTTTAGCTGAAAAGTCATCTATTTTGTTAAAAATTGAATTATTTTCTCGAAAATGTTGTTTTTCGGTAAAAAGATATTTTTGGTTGAAAAGTAATACTTTTTAGCAAAAATTGTATTATATGGTTAAAAATTAATTTTTTTGCTGAAAATTTAACTTCATTGCAGCAAATTTGCCTTTTTGGCTTGAAAATTTGGTTAAAATTTTTTTCCATCTTGACTGAAGACTCTTTCTTGGTAGAAAATTCAACTTTTTAAATGAAAATTCGACTTTTTGGTATAAAAATGCGTCTCTTTTGGTTGAACTGTCATCTATTTTGGTTATTTTCAACTTTTTTTACCTAAAATTAAAACCTTTTCGATTCAAATATCAACTAATACATTTTTCGTGAAAAATTAATCTTTTTTGGTTGAAAATTCAAGTACTTGGATAAAAGTTGAACTCCTTTGTTAAAAATCCTTTTTTTTTGTTAGAAATTCATCATTTTAGTTTGAAAATTAATCTTTTTGGTTGAAAATTGAACTATTGCGTTTAAAATTTGTTTTTTTTTGTTGTTAAAAATTAATTTTTTTAACTGCAAATTTAACTATTCTATTTTTGGGGAAAAATTCCACTATTTGGTTGAAAATTCGTCTTTTTTGGTTGATGTTTTATTATTTTATTTCAAAGTTCATCTGTTCGGTGAAAAATTTAACTATATGATTGAAAATTCCTGTTTTTTTTTTCGTAAAAATTCAATTATTTAGTTGAAAATTGATCTTCCTTAGTTGAAAAGTCTACGTTTCCTAAAACATTTTCTGTTTAGTTCAGAAAGTTGTAAATCTCCCAGAAGTGGAAGGCAGAACTAGGTGAATCTAGAGGAACACTTATAGAAAGAAAAAAATTGATTTTCAGAGCCATGTTAATTTACAGCCTAATATATGCAAACTCAAACCTACCCTCTTAAATAAAAAGTATAGCAATTGCGAATCGACAAGTATGAATAAATTTGTGTAAAAATGAATTTAGGATCCACAAAAGTGGATTATTTTGATCTGATGATGATAATCGAAATTATATACAACAGTTTGATATCTCGTAGTTTACTGTGATCGTTGCGCAAACTTAAGAAATTTTATATGTTTTTTTTTGTTCCTTGGGAGGGAGTAATTTTGGCACCTCTAGCAACTTTTGATTCATATTCCGAATCAAAAGAGGAATATTTCTGTTTTTCGATACCGTTCAAGCTGTACATTTGACTTAGCTAGTATTTTATTAAAATACATTACTTAATGAAGTGAACTACTTGAGAGTGTGTTCATTATACACAATGTATGTACTCTCTTTCACCATTCTTCAAGTGTTTCTTGCTGGGAACCGTTATAGAGTTTCTATCGTAAGATGTTACGTCTGAGTCTGAACGCAAATGAAAGTGCAATCTGAGATGAAAGATTCACTTGCTACTGCATGCTCCTCTGAACACGTGGTATGCAAACACATTACGACAGGTTGCTCGATGCCGCACTTTCATTGGTAGTAAATTTTAAATTAAGATCGGTTATCAGATCCAGGGTAAAAATAACTAAATCTGTATTTGCAAGTTTAAAAAATTGAGGGTAATCAAAGATTTTTATGATTAAATTGAATGTAATTCTTTGTGCAGATTGTCACAGATTACAACACATTTTGGACCGACTATCATAAACGATCACAAAGAGATAGCAGTAGAAGTGAGTATAACATGGTTAATTAGATCCAATATTATTTAACAACAATGAATTTTCTAGTAGGTTGACTTAAGTTTCTGAGAATTCATTAAATAAACCCTTATTTTTGCACTAATTTCTCACTTGACTACTTGATTATGGAGATGCATACATCATTAGGCGTGCGAATTTTTAATGAATGGAGTGCAACCAGTTCTCATCTCAGAAAAGAAATTGCAAAATGTTATTTTTCGAATGTCAAATGGCTGGATGATTTTCTCATAAGATATGATGGAACGATTACGATTGGATAGATGTTCGGATGTTCGATAGTCCATTCATCTCTGATCTTCTTAGAAACTTTCTCTTTCTCTTTGCGGATAGTGCTAATATTTTTTGAGAAATGGCATCTTAGATCGTTTTGTGTGAAAGAGCTTGTTCAGATAAATTTTATTGATTATAGGATAAGAAATGAGATATTATGTTGAAATGTAATACATGTGTACTTGTTTCAGATGTTTCATAATTGCACTGAATGGTCAATGACTTCTTCCCTCTGTCCTTCCGGGACAGTTTTCAGTAACATCAACAAGCGTCTGCAATTATCCTCAACACTATTGGGTCGATCTAATAATTTGTAATCAGGATTATCAGTCAAATCTATCGACAAATTGATAAAACTTGCTACGATTGCGTTATTTGTACATATATGTCGATGATTTCCCTATTATATTTAACACGGAAGGAACAGTAATTGATGTGATTGATGTATGTCGTAAAATTAGATATATGAGATAATACTACGAAGCGATGACATAATGAGTTATTTTTGTTCTGTCACAATGACATCAAACAAATCAAAGCACTTGAAAAACGTGATGCAGTATTTCTACTTGTAGGGAATATTGTTTTATGTGTTACGAAGATATTTATTAACTCATTGGTTTTATGTTGTATTATTTATCTATTGGTTCAATGAAACGTCTCGTTTTAATTATGAAATTATGTAAATATAATATATAGTTGTTTACTTTTATGACTTTTCCGAATTTTGGACTGAATGGTTTAACACTTTTTGAAAAATCTTCTTTCTAGTTCAAAAGTAATATATCATTCGGGAGGGACCCGAAAAATTCCATATTTTCCCCCAAAATATCAAAAAAATAACAAATCTGTGATAATCACGTTCAGAATGATTACGAACATAACCTAGAAAATATTCGCAAATTACTGTTTCAAATTGCCAAAAATAGCAATTGTTAGTATTTTTTCGAGCTGAAAAAGGGAAGGAAGAAGTTATGTCACACCCTACCCCTTTTCCAGCTCGAAAAATTACCGTATTAAATACAAGTAATTTTTATAAACACTTATGATTTATTAAGGAACAAAATTTATTTAACATATTATAATTTTTATGTTAATTAAAGAAATTTTCACTGTCCTGATATTTCAAATTGATCAAAAATTAATGATATTCATTAAAATTATTAAAATATATTAATATTCAACAATAATGACATCTTTAATAGATTTACATTTATTTTAATATAAAACATTTCTTTTTATATTGTTTTGTTCTAAAACTTGTTAAACAAATTAAAAGCAAAAAATTGTGTATTATTTTTGTGTGCTTTTTTTTTTAAATAATTATTTTTTGCATGTAAAATGATAATTTTTTTAGCTGGAAAAAGGAAAAAGAAGTTCTGTCACACCCTACCCCTTTTACAGCTCGAAAAATTGCATTATTAAGTACAAAATTTTTTTATAAATATTTATAATTTATTAACGAAACAAAATTTATTCAACATATTATAATTTTTATGGTAATTATCGAAATTTTCACTATTCTGATATTTCAAATGAATTAAAAATGAGTGAAATTCATTAAAATATAATAATATTCAACAATAATGAAATCTTTTGTTCGATTCACATTTCTTTCAATATGTAATTATTATTATACATTATATAATTAACATATGCAATATATTGTTTCGTTGTGAAATTTGTTTTTAAAAAATTGTTAAAAAAATTTGGTGATTATTTTTTTTTCTTCCGAAATCTATAAATGTTTTTTAAAAAATGTATGAAAGTGAGTATATAGAGTAATTATAATTTTGTGAAAACCCCGACACGTCGAAAACAATCAGTTATTGAGAATACTTAAAAAAAATTATTTTTGTTCTCTTGCAGACAGAAATACAAATGTTTTTTGGCCTTCCCAACTGATATTTTACACATGGATTAGAAAGAAGGTTTTACAAAAGCTTTCAAACAATTTACTTCAAAATTCGGAAAAGTCATCAAAGTAAACCATTACCACAACTTTTAATACTCAATATATGGTGATACGTATAGTTTATAGTAACACTTTTTTGAGAAAAATGAGTCTTAACCAAGAGCTTTGAAGTAAAATTGAATTGTTTTGCGCCAATTTGAATTCAAGTTTTTTTTGTGATATAACACAATGCAATTATTTTTAGATATTTCCTTATATGACTTTTATGCTTAGCTGACTTGCATTATCAACGTACTAGTTTGATGTTAAAATGATTTATAGTATGTGAAAACTTCCCTCGTTTTATACTTTTATACTTTGATATTTTATAGTATATAAAATATTGTTCTGTAATTATACATAACATCACTAACATGTAGACATTGTTCACACATTATATTATTATTTTATAATGCATTCAAATTTTTTACTTTCTCTCGTATTTTATAGAAGCCATAAAGCAGGCTAATACAGTAAACAATGTAATTTTATTTTAAATAAACTTTTTAATAAAATATAAGCATGTATTGTTTATTTTTTTTTTAGTAGGATCTGTGCACACCAAAAATAAGTTGTCGAAACTTTACTAGACTAATTAAGACTTCAGGATATGCCATAAGTTTCTAACAATTTCATATAACGATTATTACCAGGTTCAGGGCAATCCTTGAAATAATAAAAAGAGTCCGCGAATTATTCCATGAGTCTCGAAATATCTTTTCAGTATTTCGAGAGTTATGGAATAATTCACGGACTTTTTTCATTATTTCGAGGAATGTCTTGAACCTTCTAGAAAACGTAACACGATTTTTAGAAAAATTTTTGTTTATCGTAAAGTCATAGCCATTCAAGTGAAGTTTCAAAAACTAACTTTTTCCGTGTGAGGGCATATTTTAACGGGTAGTTGTAGCAAAAGATACAGCTCTCAAAATATAATTAAAAAGGGCAAAAGAAATTAAAAAAAGTCTTATATTTAGCCGTGGGGATCAGTTATTAAATATGACAAATTGTGTAAATAAAAATGCAGAAAACTGCATTATTGACGGCTGCTTATTGCTGAATATTCGAAAGGTACAACCATGTACAACCGAGTGAGTTTACAGAGAAGGTATGGCAGATTTCACCTCTCTACGTTTCCAACCGTCGATTCATTATCATTTTGTTGAAGTTACTAATCCTACCGACAGGATTTTATGATGAGCTTAATTAACATTCAGTAAAAGTAATACTGGCGCGAATTCAAACTTAACGATATCATAAATCATGTAGCTTCTTCCGGGTAAGAGGAACATGATCTGCTTTCTAAAGTCTAAAATGTGGTTTATTTCATTTCATTTTTAAAATTATTTTTATATTTTGATGATTGATGCATAATGTTTATATAATTCTATCTTCCGCCTTTTTAAAAAACCTATTATTTACTCCTCTCTCACAGTAAATGCCAGGTGATCAGTTTGACCCCGAAATTGGATCAAAATGATATGCAACGCATTTATATGGATTTCGGATTTTTTATTTGATCAGCAAATTGAGCTTCAGAATGATCAGAATGATCCGACTCACAAGACCAATTGCCTGTCATGAAATTTTATGAGTAGCAACTCTCGACTATTAGTTGCTATGTCAATTATTATTATTATGTCAGTTTTTATATTAACCAAGTCATGACCGTCTACATTTGGGTGATCAAATTTTTTAAAAATTTTCATGCTAAATCTAATTTTTTTTGTATTTTCGAATCTGCAAAGCAATAATCGGAAAGAAAAAAGTAAGAAAAATGGACAGTTTTTTAACAAAAAATTGTCAAAGTTTCAATTTTTACATGTATTTTAATAGAAAAATGCTTATTTTAGTGAAAAGTTTTTTGTTCTCCGAAACTCTTTTTTAGATTTTTCTAAAAGTTTCACATTTTGACTATCAGTCTTACCGAAACACAAGGTTCCTATCTATGATCTAGAAAGATTAACGGTTTTTTGGGTATACAGCATGGTATGGGGGTGTTTTCATACTTTAAACATCCAAGTATGGAAATCATAATTTCTCAGTAACTAGAGTCAGTGGAGATTTTTTAATTAACTGCTAGGGTATGAAGTCACATTCAAATAAGTGAAGGAAGCGTGCATAGCACGGATATTATATATGTGCATTTACTTCAAGGGTTGTTTTATCATCCCTTGAACATTTCATCCAGAATATCGACATTTCTTAAGGACTAAAATCACAAAAAGTTTTCTGATTAATCTATGAGGATAGGAATCATATTAAAAGTAAATAGGGTTGTTTAATTATCCCTTATTTAGAGAAGCAGAGAAATCGATATTTTATACGGGATAACGCACCACAGATTTTTTTATTAACATACTATTGATCAACAAAATCACTTTAAAACATAAATAGGAAGCGTCTTTTAACAGGATTTGCATTAGTATTTATTGGATGATTAGATGACCCTGAACATAAATTATAATGCAAATCCTGCTAAAAAAACGTTACCTGTATATGTTTTAAAGTGATTTTGTTGATCAATGTATTAATAAAAAAATCTTTGGTGCTTTATGCCGTTTAAAATATCGATTTCTTTGTTTCAATAATTAAGGGATGATTAAACTACCCTGAAAATAAATTATAATGCAAGTCCTCCTAAAGGACACTTCCTATATGTATGTTTTAAAGCGATATTGTAGGCCTGATCCTTGGTGATTTATTTCTTACGAAAAGTTAATTTCTCTGCTTTTCTAAATAAGGGATGATTAAACAAACCTTTAGAAAAATTCAAAGACATCCTTGTCGTCTACACCTTCCCTATTTACTTTTAATATTATTCCTATCCTCATAGATTAATCAGAAAACTTTTTGTGATTTTAGTCCTTAAGAAATGTCGATATTCCGGATTAAATTATGATTTCCATATTTGGATGTTTAAAGTATGAAAACACCCCCATAACATGCTGTATACCCAAAAAACCGTTAATCTTTCTAGATCTTAGATATGAACCTTTTGTTTCGGTAAGACTGATAGTCGAAATGTGAAACTTTTAGGAAAATCTAACAAAGTGTTTCGGAGAAAAAAAAACCTTTCACTAAAATAAGCATTTTTTTATTAAAATACATGTAAAAATTGAAACTTTGACAATTTTTTGTTAAAAACCTGTCCATTTTTCTTACCGCAGGTTCGAAAATACAAAAAAAAATTAGATTTAGAATTTTTCACAAAAAGCCATTTACTTTACATTTAGTGCGGGGTCCTCTGGTCGAATTCACAAAAACATAAATGCGTTAAAAAAAATATTAAGAGGCTCCGCAAGCCCCATGAAGTTTAAAACGTATTTCCCATTAGAAAAGAAGACGATTTTTTAAATCTTACTCAGCATCGTCAATATTAGGTGAATCGAGGCGAAACTCAACATTTCTTTTCACAATTAGCTATAGAACACAAATGAATAATAATATTTTGAATATCATCCCTATAAGACTTTTCTATAGGATACCAAAAAAAAACCCATAAGTGGAAAATTGGGTTTTGCGAGTTTTTGGCGCTAATTACAATTTTGTTGTGTTTTTTTCAATAAAAATTGTTTTTAATACATAAAATACTACTTGTGATTAATAATTAGTTGTTTACATAAGTTGTTAAATAAATTAATGATTGTCTTTAGCAATTTTCTCTTAGAATAGAGTTAGAAAGTCGCGGTTTTTTCCGAATTTTTCAACTTATCTTCAACCTTTCACTTAGATTGAGGCAATAATCCATTAAATTTAACAGAAATAATTATTTAAGAGATGATTCATTATTTATAATAGTAATCTCTTAGAATAATGCTAGAACGTTGCAGTTCTTTAAATCATCTTTTCCACTTTTGGTTCACTTTTCAGTTGAAGTGAGGTAATAATTCATTCAAGTTAACAAACATAATTGTTTGAATAATTTAATATTATTATAAATAATATTCCCTTTGAATAATGTTAGAAGGTTGCGGTTCTTTTCTGAAATTTTCAACTTTTTGTCTACTGTTCACTGATAGTGTGATATAATTAATGAAATTTAACAAAAATAATTGTTCAAACAAATTATTATTTTTTATAACTATTTTCTCCTATAGTAATGCTAAATAGTTGCGTTTTTTTCTGAAATTTTTCACGTTTTGTCAACGTTTCACTTAGGGCTAGGTAAAACTTAATGTAATTTAACAAACATAATTGTTTAAACAAGTTATTTTGGTTTATAATTATCTTCCCTTAGTTTGAAAAATGGTTCTCTCTATTTTTTATTCCAATAATTTATGTAAACATCTAATTATCAATAAAAAGTAGTATTTTATGTATTAGAAAAAATCTGTATTTAAAAAAACCGCAAAAAAATCATAATAAGCGCCAGAACCTTGCGAAACCTAATTGTTCACGTATGGGTTTTTCTTGGGACCCTATGAAACAGAATTATGGCAGTGTTATTGAACAAATAAGTTTTAATTAATATTCTATGGCTAATTGTGAAGAGAAACGTTGAGTTTTAACTCAATCCACCCTATATTGACGATTCTGAATAAAATTTACAAAAACCTCTTGTTTTCTTATGGAAAATACGTGTTAAACTTATTGGGGCTTGTGAACGTAAGTCTATATAAAAACTTTTTTAAGGTAAAAATAAATTTCCAGAGTTATAGAGATTTATAGCCCAATAACGGAAAATCTGAATTTTGTTCCACCCTGAAGAAGTTGAAATACCATCTCTTTGGTTGAAAATTTAAACATTTTGTTAAAAATTCATGTACTTGTTTGAAAATTCATTTATTTTGTCGAATATTTGTTTCTTATGATAGAAAATGAATCAACTTGGTTGAGAAATAATTTTTTCGGTTGAAGATTCAACTACTTGGTTGAAATTTGAATTCCTTTGTTGAAAAATTATTTTTCTTTCTGAACTAGTTTGTTTAGTTGTTTTCAGTTGAAAATTAATTTTCTCGTTTCATAATTTAAATATTCCAATTTTGGTTTAAAATTTCGGTGTGATAAATATCTTGGAATCTCTTTCGTAGTATTCCTTAGGATCCATGATTGTACTTATGTCTAACAAAAATCATTTACTTGAATTTTCCGCGAAGCCTATATCCCAGGTGGAAACATTATATATAGTTTATACACAGGAAAATAAATATATAATTTTCATTTTTTCAATACGAGAAATGTATGAAACAAATGAAAACTATATATAATATTTCCCACAATGTACATTTTTTCCGCCTAGGATGCATTTTTTAATCAAAAGGATTGGGTATACGTTCAGTAGAGTAAAAGTATAATTCTTTTCCTGATAAGGAGGGTGCAAAAAGAGCGAAATTTTGAAAATAAATACAAAAATCATGTTTGAAATCACCTAATCGCATTAATAAGCATTATCGGATAATTTCTAATTGGATGCATTCAGAATTTAATAATTCCAAATTAATATGTTCAAAATTTGACAATTTCAAATTAAAGCTTTTTAACTTGAATAATTTTCAATTGCGAAATTAAAAAATGTAACTATGTATATACAATTTTTTGGTTCCAAATTTAAATCGTTTCAAATTTTATAATTTCAGCGTGAAAGCTTTAATGCTTATTGCATAAGAAGATTTTAAATATAAATATTAAAAGAATTGGCTCCTAATGTTTTCCAATTCGCAGCTTGAAGCGGCCCAAACTAAATAATTTCAAATTGAAAGCGTTTAAAATCAAATAATTTTTATTTAGAAGCGTTAAGAGTTACGTAATTTAAAATTAAACGCAAGTTTAGATTGAATACTTAGGACAATATTTGCTTGAATTAAGCAAAAAAAATGTTTCTTTGATATAATTTTTTTTCGCTAAACCAAAAATAACTTCAAAATGAAGAAAATAATTTTAAATTAAAGAAAAATATGTATTGGGGCGAAAAAATAATTTCTTAGAATTCAAACTTCAGCAAGTTCAAATTAAGACTCTCAAAGTTGAAATCCCTCATAAAAAGGACTCCGAAATTAGTGTAGGTTTTGAAATAAATTCAATAAATCCAGAAGTACTTTCTGCACCCTATTTTCATCCCATAGGGACTATGAGGCTTGCTATTTTCAAAAATTAAAGTTCAGTTTAGGCTTCTGTTTCCTTTAATATTGTTCGTCTTTCCATACATTCGATTTTTTTCCATTCGTTTTTAACCTATTTCCCTAACCATTAATATTCAAAAATCAGCATTGTAACCTTTTAACATTTTTCAAGTAGACTCTTTTATAAACGAAAGAAAACTACACAATTCAAGATTAGAATAAAAAAAGTTCATATTTATTTATTTAAATTATTATTAAATTTCAAAAATGTTAATTAAAAGTTAAATTTTCAACTAAGTAATTCAATTTTTAAGAAAATAGTTGAGTATCTAACCAAATTGTTCGAATTTTCAAACAAAAAAGATAGAATTCCAACCAAAAACCGTTAAATTTCCAGCCAAAGAATTGAATTTTTCAAGAGACAACTACATTTACAACAAAAAAAGATGAATTTTGAATCCAAGAGGACCAATTTTCTGTCCTAATAGACTGATTATTAATAAAACAGTTCAATCTTCGACAAAAAAAAAGTGAATTTGCAAGAAAAACAGACGATTTTTTTTTAAGACAGTTAAATTTTCAACCTGAAAAATTGAATTTTCAACAAAAAGATGAATTCTCAACGATAAATGTGACAGTTGCTATTTCAAGGAAAAAAGACGAATTTTTAATATAATAGTTAAATTCTTAACTGAAACAGATGAATTTTTAACAAAAAATGGAAAAGTTAAAATTTCAGTAAAAAATTAATTTTTAACAAAAAAAAAGAATAAAAAAAATGAATTTGCAACAAAACAAAATTCAACAAAATGATAAATTTTCTAACCAAAAGGACGTATTTAAAAAAAATAAAGATCAATTTTCAACCAAACAGTTACATTTATATCAAAAAAAAGATTAAATTTTTACTGAAACACATGAATTTTTAGGCTAAAAAGACGAATTTTAAAAAGATAGTTGCATTTTTAGCAAAACGGTAATTTTCAACCCAAAAAGGGGAATTTTAAACAAAATAGTTGAATTTTCAACCAAAAAGTGTGACTCTTAAAAAAATGGTTGCACTTTCAACCAAATAATACAATTTTTAAATAAAAATGTAATTGTAAGAAGAAAGCAACTGCAAAAAGAAAAAATAGAAAAA
>CAKNYM010053373.1:1149207-1257735 GCA_932195095.1 Andricus curvator | reverse complement strand
TTTTTTTGTCAATTCGAACAATTTTTTGAAGATATGCATAAAAATTAAAAAAAATCCAATGCATTTTTGGACCACCCTAATGTAGATGCTCCTTGATAGAAATGCCATTGCCTTTTACATACAAGATTTTTTTTCAAAATACCTGACTTTTCCTGACCACTAAACATCACATAAATTTCCCACAAAACAGCCAGTTGAATCTTGTACAAAATTGTAGAATATCGAAGCCGAAAAAGATCAATTTTCAATGAAAGAAATGAATCATCAAAGAAAAAGAGGAATTTTTGAAAAAAGTTCAACTTTCAAGCAAAGAGTTACATTTTCAGCACAAAAAGATGAGTTTTTAACAAAATACGGCTGCGAAGTACTATGGACGTATTCACTATGGGTGTATTTATTTGTGCTCATTTTATGAGAATTTTTCTTCCTCATAAGTATCAGATAAATTTGCTTCCTCATAGAGGGATCCCTAACAAAAGAAAAAAATGTATACTTTCAATATTTTTCAAGCTTATGTTTCTGTCTTTACGAAAATTTTATTTTCAGAAAATCAGAGGGCCCATAAAAATGTCAATTGATGTGTTCTGTTACAATGAACAACTTTTTACCCTACGGTAGTTTTATATTTCAAATTAAAACCTGATTGAAACAATTTAATTTTTCTTAAAACTTTCTGAGTAGCTATTGATTAATCAATAATGGTCTTCAAAAGTTCGCCGATAGATCTATCCATGCGTCTTGAAGACGCGAACAAATATACGATATACATTATAGTTGTATTCCCAATACTAAAAAAGTGTTCCCTATATCAACAAGATAAACAATATATTTGTTAAATTTGTAAAACGGTATTGCTAGATCATAAGAGGTCATATAAGGTTCGACAATAGGCCATTCTACGTATCTCGAAGACGCAAGCAAACACTTCAGAGACAGCACTGTAGTACTCCTAATATGAACAAAGTTTTTCTCATATAAGTAGAATACACAATTTTTTTGAAACTTCATGAATCGGTACTGGTAGGTCATGAAAGGTTTATCAATAGGTCAATCGATGCATCTCAAGGATGCGAACAAAAACTCTACATGTAATATTGTCGTGTTTTGAATATCAAAAAAGTTTTTATCATATAAGCAGAATAAATCATTTTTTTGAACACTTCATAAATCGGTACTGGTGGGTTATGAAAAGTTCTCCAATAGGTCAATCGATGCGTCTCAAGAATGGGAACAATTACTTTACATGTAATATTGCCGTATTTTGAATATCGAAACAATTTTTCTCATATAAACAGAATAAACCATTTTTTGGAACTTCATAAATCGGTACTGGTAGGTCATAAAAGTTTCAACAATAGGTCGACCGTTGCGTTTCAGAGACGCGAACAATTACGCTTGATATCGTGTTGTTGTATTTTGAATATCGAAAAAGTTTTTCTTATATGAATAAGGTAAAATTTTTATTTTTAAATCTGTAAACATAAGAAAAAAATATTTCTCAATGGTCGATCTAGCTCAAAATCCTATCAGACCTGGATATCAATCCGATCTACACTTCATTCAAATTTCATGATCATAGCTCTTTTACTTTTCGAGATATGGTGGACAGTAAAAAGTTACACACACATACGCACACACGTAGATTTTTTAAAACTTTATGTTCGAGTTCCTGGGGTTGAATTATATCAAAATATGTCAAAGAAGTATATTTGAAAATTTACGTCATTACAAACCTCCCTCTATAAGGAAGCAAAATGTAACAGTTGATATTTGAACCAAAATAGATTTTAATCATAAATAAAAAGCAGTAGAATTTAAGTCAAAAATCACTGGAAATAGCGTCACGTAATATATGAACGTTCCCTTTTGAACGGCTTCATTATTACTCTTCTGTCCTTTAGAGAATAAAATCCTTAAAGAACAAAATGACATGAAAATGTCACTTAGACCAGTTTCATCAAAAGAGTTTTTCTGGGCTCTTCATATTCACGGTCTATTATGAATTGAATATTGCGAAAGAAATAAAGTCCGTCGTTGAACGGTCGGTAAAAACTGAATGTCAGGTTGAAACAACCTGTCGCTATGCAGTGTTTGAGCAAAAGTTATTATAACTCTGTAATTAACTAACACATATGCCTGGAGGGCGGTAGGAGGGATAAATACAGCCGTTCGTAATGCGAGTCGCGGACTTTCTCTGTGACATAATTTCATCTGGGAGGGTGTACAACAGTAGCTGGACCAGTTTAGTTTTACAGCAAACCCGGCACGGACATGGCGAGGTGTAGTCTCTTTGTTATTGTTCTCTTCACAACCCTCCTGGTGACAGTTTATTCCACCCTTGTTCAGGTAGGCGCCATTTTAACATATTCACGAAAAAAATAAGCTGTCTGTCGATATCATCAGGTTACTTCTCTCATTGACAATCATTGAAATTCCGTTCGCAACATGATGTTGGTTCGCAGTGATGCTTGTGTTTTTTTAATCCTGTTTTTTTTTCAAATTCGTTTGTATTATTATTTAGCGTTCAGAAGCTTTTTCTCATTCTTTACAACTTAAAATACATGGAATAAAGAAAAAGCTTTCACCTTCTTGACTTCTGAGATTAGTTTAAGTAAAAATAATCAAATTGTTAAAATATATTACAGTCACTTTTTAAAAGGATGTTAATTTTTTGAGCAGGGTTGAAATTATTCCAAAGACGCAAGTTTGTTGATTTACTGATTAGTATGCTTTATTAGTTTCATCGAGTTTTCGCTCCACGAAGTGGAGCCTCTTCAGAAATTAATAACATCTCCTATCCTAATAAACAAAAAAAAAAAAACATGAAATCTTTTTTTAAAACAGAGTTTTTTCAAATTATATAAAATATTTAAAAATAGATTGGATAGATCGGATCAAAATGGTATACATATTTGCGAGTAAAAGTACCATGATTTGGTATTTTTCTGAGGTTTTCCTCTTCAGGTATGGAAAACGAATCAATTAAATTACATTATTGTGGGCCAACATTTAATTTTGGGAGACATACATGACGTCAAGTCGAAACTAACTTGTACTTACAAAATGGCTTTTGGCGCTATCATTTGAAAATGATATGAATGATTGAGAGAGGAAATAGATAAGAAATTATTTTTAAAATATTCAGAGACGATTAGTTAATAGTATTAGACTATGATAAATATTGCCGAGGTATTCTACGTCGGATCTTTTGTTTACAGAATTTGTGTTTTTAACAATATAATACATTTCTTTGAAGTTTCTTCGTTTATAATTTGTTTCGCAGAAGTTTTGTTTTTGAAAAAAGAAAATTGTGATAGTTATTATGTGAATGAGTAACGAGTACCGTACCTCTCTCCTCCTTTTTGAAATTATTTTTGTATTCTTCAATTCTGGATTTAACGTATCGTTTCGTTTGGTCTACGTACAGACGAGCACATTCGCATGGGATACCATATATAACATGGGTTTCAAAATCAAATGATGTAACATCTTTATTGTTAGAAAAACATTCAAAAGGATCCTTTTCATGAGTGAAAACAAAATTGATATAGAAGTTCTTTAGAGTAAGGAAGTACTAAGATTTTGTCATAGTCGAAAGTTTGGGTATTGCTAGTGTGGTTATTATTTATTTGGTTTATGGTATCAAAAATTTTATTTATGTATTTCTTAATAAAACGGGTTGGATAGTCGTTTTGTTAAAAAGTTTCGTTGACAATTTTTAAGTTTTCATCTCTGAATCTAGGATTTGAAAATTCTATTGCTCTATCAGCTAGACCATAAATCATAGAAATTTTGTCCTTTATGCAAATGCATGATTTGAAATTTACATATCTGCCGGGCTTTTTTTCTTTTCTATACCAACTTGTGATAGGTTTGTTATTTTCTTTCATAAAAGCGATATGTAAGAAATTGAGTTGGTTTTCATTTTCAACTTCCATAGTAAACTGCACTTTAGGATGGTATGCATTAAATGCTGATAACAACTGATTTATGTTTTCCTCGAGTACGCAGGTGGAAATATCGTTCACGTATCTATAGAATAAAACGTAGTCGAACGGTAATTTCGTTAATACATCTCTTTTGAGTTTTTCCATAACCAAGTCAGCAATTATACCTGATAGAGTAAAGTGACCATATTTTAAACGCTCAAATGCAGGTCGTTCACAGTAGGATTAGGATAGGGGAGGGGGGCAGATTCAATATGTTCACGCTAAGAAATTCTTGAGTCATGAAAGACATTTATTCAAATATATATTACGTGTATTTTTCTGACGTATGAACTTTTCGCAAAATCTCGTCATTATTTCTAATACTGGTTAGAAATCTGCGCAGGAACTAGTTGAATTGTATTTAAGAAAAAGTAGCGCTTTCAACGTTTCAATTGGCAGTTGAGTTTTTTCCGTTGTCCACATTTTATTTATTCCAGAAAAAACACGCTCTGTAGGAGCATTAGTTCCTGGCAGGCACATAAGCAATACTCTACAATTTTCTTAAGATTTGCGAAAGGTACATTTTGGATGTAAAAATGTTAAAATAACTCAACCCATTTTTGATCAAACGAAGTTTTATTGTCATTCCATTGTATAAATTTTTTTCGGATGAGTTCTTTGAAATAAATGACCTCATCAAAGAGATAGTTTTCATGAATTTCATGAGGACGAAAGTATGATAATTATTCTTGGTATGTATCAGAGACTTCTTTCCGCGTATCAATTTGGATAAGAGGTACCCACTCCAAACGGTTACCAATTTCTAAATCTTTGTCCCAGCTTTCTAAATATTTAAGACAATTCGCGTAGAAAATTTGAACTTGTGCTTTAAACCATGTTTAATTTATAGGGCCGTTTTCAGTTAAGGCAGAAAGCTGCTGTCTGACTGATAGTGGAATGTAAACGCTTTCGATCCTCTGCTCTAGTTTCTTTTTCAAATTATCAATCAAAGGACAAGTTTCCATAATTGTTACTGTCTCACCCTCAAGACCAGTGACAGTATTGCGGAACAAGGTGGCCTGGTTATGTATAAAATACAACATATTTCTAAAGCTACATTGGAAAAGAAATCTTCAATCAATTTTGGGAATTTTTCCAAATACAAGAAGTAAGACTTTAATGCAGGAAAAATTCCCAAAATTCGTTCAATAGCTGGTAAAAGAGCTAACCATCGCGTTTTTCTATACCCTAATAGTTTTTTGTACTGAATTTCGGCTTCACTACAAAATTCTTTTAGTGATTCTATTCTGACAGTATAGATATAAAACTGAGAGTAAATTTCAATCCTTATTTGCTCAATATCAATTGGCAATACGTCTGCTGCTGTTTGAATTGAATTATGCATAATATGTGCTGAGCATAGCATACAACACCTATAATATTGTGTCCTAGCTGTTCTTCCAATTTGAAGAATATGTTATTTTGGCCCTTTCTGAACATACCACCGAAATTTGTGTTGGTGTTTTCAGCACAATATGCAACTACCTTGCCTTTTTGCTCGTTTTTAGTTAATATATTCATCAAAGAATTCGTAATTATTTCAGAAGTTTCTCCAGGAAGAGAAATAAATCTAAAATTCTTATTTTAATTCCCGAATTTGAATCAAAACACCGTACGACTGTAGGAAATAGTTGAAAATCTTTGTGACTTGATGCGTCAGAATATATAGAAACACAAAATGTAGACTCTAAATTATTTTTCAGCAGCTCTGCCGCATAAGGAGCCAAAACTTTTTTTATGATGGCTTCAGTCTTGGTACGTCTACATGCAAACTTTTTCTCAAACAATAGTTTTATGATTTTAGTCGTACAATCCATTGATCGAAAACTGATTATGCATGACAGTATGGTAGGAATATACCGCCTCACCTGCAGCTAAATCCTTTTCTTTTGATCCAAATGGAGTTTTTCTGAAATAATCTGTGAATTGATTGCTGCTTGCTGCATCCTTTAGATGATTCTTATGTTTATCTAAAGAATTGTGCCTGTTCATATCTGCTTTATCTCCGGAGGCAACTGAAAATTCACTGTGGCATGTTTCACAAAAACCATGTGAATCTGCTTTAGTTTTTTTGATGAACGGGAATGCCTTGTTGAGGTCATCTGTAAATGTACAGGTTCGTTTCAGTGCCACTGGATTGTGATTCGTGAAATTGTGAATTTTACGAAGAAAATACACCACCACTATTTATTATCTATTAGTCCATCAAACCATCGCACGATGCACCCGGCACTCAAAATCTACAAAATCATGCTACATGTTACATCCAATTCAGGATCTTCCAATAAAATGAAACAATGAGAATTTACAATGTAAACAATCTTAAATGATATGTCAAAGCTTCTTGTGATATTGCAAAAATGAAAATCTTGATTCTACATATTGAGAAACCATTGGTATCAAACATCGGACCATCGCGATAAATAAAGATCCTTGATCCTTCTTACTTGATACTTGATATTCGATTCTTGATCCTTCTTATTATGAGTTTGTTTATGGATGCATTGCTACATCACAATTGAATGCTTAGCCTCAATTGTTTGTTAAAAATTTCTTCAACTTGTGTCTGTACAATAAAATGTTGACAAATAATTTTTAATCGTCTGGAAAATAAAATTTTGAAGTAGCAACTATAAAAATATTGTCTGTTTACTGTTATATCATTCGTAAGGTGAGATAAGTATGCAATAAGATTTGCTGATTGTAAAAACAGTTAATGAAAAAAGTGTTGATTCTCAACCGTAATTTATAGCATGGTCATTGGTCACTGTCCTTGACATTGACTCTAAGATCAATTTGTTTCGGTTACAGTTTGATGGAATTTTGTTTTTCCGGCTTTAAAGTCATTGTACCGTGTAGCATCTAATCTACCATATCGAAGCACGTCTGCATGCACACTTTTCTCCTTATCAGCCAACTAAATAAATAACTAACTTTGGTCTCTTTTCCACGTACCCCTATTCATTAAGGTTGTAAAAAAATGAATTTTGGGCCGTTCAAAAACTACGTCACGCTATTTTGAATACTCTCCTTCCCTTCTTCGACACAGATTGTTTATAACAACAAAAATAATAGTGAAGTGTTATCGAAGTATCTGACATGAGTTTAAAAATTGGTTATTAACAGTTGATTACTTTAAAAGAACAAAGTTTAAATGCTGAAAAATAGCCAAATAATGCATTTGTTCAAACAATTGTCAAATGTTATCAATTCATAGCAAGAAGTCATTGCTTAATAATTGGTTGTTAATTGGCTGTTTATTGTTATCGAAAAGTCATTGAAAATTTTAAAGTTAGTTATTTATAGTTGATTGCGTCAAAAGAATCAAGTTTGTATGTCCAAAAATAGTCAAATAGTGTATTCGTTAATTAAGATTGTTTAAAAAATTATCAATTTTCATCGGATGACCAAATATAATACTAATGTTTCATTTTCGAGTACTTTATGATCAATTCCGTATAAAAACTTTATTCCATCATAAATCCTTCATATGGATAATTGTTTGCAACACAGAAAAAACAGAATGTAATCTGTACAGCGATTTCAGGGTAATCTTTACTGGCAGCAAAAATTACCTTCACGTGTTAAGATTTACCCACCTCATGGGAAATGGTTATCATGTCAACTATATTGAATATTGCTTTGTTTCGATGCGAAAAAATTCAACTTTATCCACTTGAAAATTAACCGTTTTAATTCTCTTATTTGTTTACAATAAATTCAATAAATTTTTGAATGTTTGCTTTGCTATTGAATAGCTTTCTTGGATAGTTGCTTCATGTCTCGTAGAAATTTTTAATGATTACAAGTGCTTATTAAAAGCCTCAACATTTTTTTTTATTAAATAAACAAAAAATAAATTTTGTAGACTTTTTTGAAATTCTGTTTCAATATCGTAGAACTTTAGATCGGAATGACCTAATACATTTTTTTCCGAATATAGACAAATTATAGAAAGTGGGTACAAAAAATTTGTTGACCTTGAAAATCTATGTTGAAGTTGGAATTTTCGAAAAAAATCGCTTATTGAATAAAACGAACGCTCTTATTTTTTATTTAATTTGTTACACATGTTTCTATATCAATTTTTGCATGCCTAATCCGAATCTGACGTGTAAATTAATGCTGGTCAAAATTCAAAATTACGGATACAATATTGCGGACTACAATTGTTAAACAAAACCGATTTGACTAAAAATTGCTAATCCGGATTTTTTCGGGTCGCTGGTTTCAAATACAATGTCAAAATTTTGAAATTCAAAATGCCGGATTCAATATCGTGTATGACAATTTAAAAAAAAAACTGAAGTAACTAAAAATTGCTAATCGCGGATTTTCCGGATTGCTGATTTTAAATGGAAATTCAAAATTTCACAATTCAAAATTTCATAATTCAAAATAGCGAATCCACTGTGGCGGACAACATTTGCAAAAAAAGCGACTTGACTAAAAATTGCTACTTTAGGGTTTTTCGGCTCGCTGATTTCAAATCTAAATTCGACATTTCAGAATATAAAATGTAGGATCCAATGTAGCTGACGGAAATTGTAAAACAAAATTGATTTGAATACAAATTTCTATTCGGGGGTTTTTCGGGCCACTAATTATAAATTCAAAGTCAAAATTCAGAATGGCGGATCCAATATGGCGGACCAAAGTTATAAATCAAAACCGATTTGACTGAAAATGGTCATTTTTGGGTTTTTGGGTCGCTGATTTTAAATCCAAAGTAAAAATTTCAAAACTCAAAAAAAGCGGATACAATATGGCAAACAAGCATTGTAAAAGAAAATCTTTTCAAAAATGCGATTTTCCATATTGTATCCACCCTTTTGAATTTTAAACTTTTGACTTTGGATTTAAAATTTGTGACACAAAAAACCCCGGAATGACAATTTTTAGTCAAATCAGTTTTGTTTCCTAATAAATTTTGGTCTGCCATATCGGATCCGCTATTTTTAATTTTGAAATTTTAACTTTGGATTTGAAATCAACAACCGTAAAAACTCGATCCACTATTGCTATTGTCATTAATAATTTTCTAGACAAAATTTTGCGCTCTGATGCATTTGTAAAATAAAATTATTAATGACAATGACAATAATGGATCGTTATCGAGGTTTCTAAAAAAAGTTTAGAAACTAGTTATTAACAGTTGGTAACGTTGACATTTTTTTTTTACATTTAGAAATGGCCGAAAATTCATTTGTTAATTAAGTTTGTTTAAACAATTGTCATGGCTGCTAATACCTTAAAGAAAAACATTTTTTTCGAACAATGAAAATTGTTGATTATCATGTAAACTCCCTAAAGGTCTAGAAATGAGTTATTCACACTTCATTTTGTTGAAAAGACCAAGTTTTTACCTCTAAAAATGGGCAGACAGTTCATTTCTCAATTAAATTTGTTTAAACGATCATAAATTTGTATTGGATGACTAAATCTGATAAGTAACATTTTTGTATAATTTGTGGCCGATTGAGTGAAACAAACTTGATTTATTTTATCATAAATACTTTTGTGGATAATTGTTCATAAAATTTGTTTATAAAATATCAAATTATCAATTATCATTCATGAATTCAATTAAAAAACTTTTTTTGTTTATAACTTCCAATCACTGCCAATCTCCATGAATCCATTTTCACTCATTTATTTGTTTATGAAAAATTCAATAAATTTTAAAACTATTGCTAAGCTATCAGACAACTTTTCTGAATAGTTGCTTAACTGATTCTAGGTATTTCGGAATAAATCCAAGCATTCATCAGAAACCGGTACTCTCCTGAAACAATTTTATCCTACCATTTTTTTTATTCAATAAAAAAAACCTTTTTTCAAAATCAGCCATGGCGGATTTATGCAAAGTTTTAATAGATTCAATTTAGAAAAAAAATTAAAAACGGTCTAGAAATCGCTTTAGAACGCAATTATGCAAACAGCGTAAAAGTGTCGATTTCTTAAATTTTATTTTTTATCTTCTCGACGAAATTTTCCTTATACTTCCCGTCATTTTGATTCAATGCACAGAGGTATAAGAAAAAACAATTGTTAACTTGTAAAGCTAATTGTTAGAAACAAATTTTAGTAAAAAATAATCGACATTAGGGGATATTCGTCTTCAAAGTATATTTCTGCTCTTAAATTGCTTGTTCTTGATACGACGTCATTAAAATTCAAGATTGAATGTTAATAATTAATTTTATAAACAAATTATATAAACAAATGTACATCGCAGACATATATAGGCAGAAACATATCGTTGTTTTCTTCTAGTCTTCTTGTAATTATATGACCAATGATGCTTTCTGAGAAAATGTTACCATCCATCAATATTTTTCAATTTTATAAACAAATTAAATAAACAAATGCACATTTTAGGCGTTTTTAAGCGAAAAGAAATTGTTTTTCTTCAGACCTTGCTGACATTATATTTATAGTAAAATTTATGAAAAAAACGTTCTGCGTTATCGTTTGTTTATTTTATAAACAAATTATGTAAACAAAGTCACATATAAGGCGTTTTTAAACGAAAAGAAATCGGTTTTTCTTCTGACGTTGCTAAAATTATATTGCCAATGATGTTTTTTGAAAAAAAATCTGTATGCATTAATATTTGTTTATTTCATAACCAGTTATATAAACAAATTCACATATAAGGCTTTTTTAAGCGAAAAGAAATCGTTTTTTCTTCTGATCTTGTTGGAATTATATGGCCAATGATGTTCTATAGAAAAATGTTACCAAGCATCGCTAACCTTTTATTTTAAAAACAAATTATATAAACAAATGTACATTGCAGATATTTAAAGGCAGGAAGAAATAGTTTTTTATTTTATTTTTTTAAACTATATTGACAATGAATTGTATAGATGAAATTTTGTTATGCCTCACTATTTGTTTATTTCATAAAGAAAATATGTAGTTAAACAAACGCACATTCTATGCGTTAATAGGTCTAATAATATATTTCATCCTGTAACCAAAGTTCATCTGAAAATATAATATATTATAAAATAAAATATAATTTTTTCAAATTACCCGTCAATAATGAATGAAAAGCAAGGGACTAATAAAAGTACAAGAATACCGCTATTGTTTTTTTATCTCGACACAAATACGATGAAAAACGCTTGCATTTTGTCCACAAATGCCTGAAATTTACATTTGTACATGTAATTTGCTTATAAAATGACCGAATAGCGAAAAATGGCAAATTTTTTGCTAAAAACATAATTGTCAATATAATTTGAAAAATAATACAAGAAAAAACGATTGATTTTCGCTTAAAAACGCCAAAAATTTGCATTTGTTTATATGATTTGTTTACAAAATAGACAAATAATAATGGATGAAAATTTTGTTTCCAAACACATCATTGGTAATATAATTACAGCAAGAATAGAAGGAAAAACGATAAAAATATATAAAAAAAAATAAATAAAAATATGATACTAATAATATATATAATATATAAATATAATATAAAAATCTACGATTCACATTTGTTTATATAATTTGTTTATAGAATCAATTAACAACCTTAAGTCTTAAATGTTCATGGCCATGTATCATCCTAACGATTAAAGCAAGCAATTTCAGGGCAGAAATATACTTTGAAGACGAATATACCCTAATATCGATTAGGTCTTAATTCAATTTGTTGATAACAATTAACATTAGAAGTTAAATTTTTTCATACTTTTTTTCTGTTTGAATAAAAATAAAAATTGAATAAACAAAAAAATAAGAAATCTACTCTCACTATACTCCGAAAAATGTTGCCCTAAATTTTTCAAACAAAAATCTATAGTCGGTGCGTACTGGCGTTCTAAATGTAATTTTGAACCTCGTTTTACTTTCTCATAGAGGGAGGTTTGTAATGACCTAAATTTTCAAATCAACTTTTCTGACATATTTTAATATAACTCGACCCCAGGAGCTCGAAAATACAATTTTAAAAAAATTTCCGTGTGTGTGTAACTTTTCTCTGTTCATCATATCTCGAAAACTAAAAAAGTTATGATCATGAAATTTAGACGAATGATAATTCCGAATGATATCGAGGTCTGATAGAATTTTGAGTTAAGTCGGCCCTTTTAGAAGTAGTTTTTTGTTTAGTCCAGGGATATACGATATCTAGTGTATTTTTTTTCGCGTCTTTAAGACGCATCGATTAACCTATTGTTCAACCCTTTGTGACCCACAGGTACCGATTTTAGAAGTTTCAAAAAAAAAGTTGTATTCTGTTTATATGAGAAGAACTTCGTTCATATTAGGAATACTGCAGTACTGTATCTGATATGTTTGTTCGCGTCTTCGAGACTCGTCCAATGACCTATTGACGAACCTTCTGTGAATTCTTATCATCTAGCAATACCGATATATAAATTAAAAAAATTTAGTGTTTATGTTGTTGATATGAGGAATACTTTGTAATAATGGGAATACAATATTAATGTATATGGTATATTTGTTCGCGTCTCCAAGACTCATGAATTACCCAATTGAAGAACCTTTCACGACCTACCATAACCTACCAATATCGTTTTTCAATTTCTTAACTTCGTCTTCGAGATGCGTGGATTGACCTATTGTCGAACTATCTATGACTATTCTTGATCAGACGACAGAGACTTAGAAAGTTTAAAAAAAAGGTTACATTATTTCTACAAAGAAAACTTTTTGTTTTAATTTGGAATATAACACTACCTTCAGTTAAAAAGTTGTTCATTTTGGCAGAAAATGTTCGATTGATTTTTTGATGGGCTCTCTGATTTTCTGAAAATAAGGCTTTCGTTAAGACAGAACACATAAGCTTAAAAAATATTTAAAGTATTTTTTTAAATTTTTATAGGGAAAAACCTTCTTCTGTGAGGTAGCAAATTTATTTGATACCCATGAGGAAGCTAAATCCTCATAAAATGAGCACAAATAAATACACCCGTAGTGAATACATTAGGGTGGTCCAAAAATGCATTGGAAATTTTTTTTTTTAATTTTCATGGGGACACCCCAGAAATTTGTTCGAATCTACACAAAAATGAATCCATTTTTTTCGTAAAAAAAAAAGAAGATATTTAGAGGTGCCGCGAGCCACATGAAGTTTAACACGTATTTCCCATCAGAAAAAAAGAAGTTTATGTAAATCTTATTCAGAATCCTCAATATTATCTCAATCGACTTGAAACTCAACATTTCTCTTCACAAGTAGCCGTAGAATACGAATAAAATAGATCTTTTTGAATATAAACACTATAAGTATGTTTTATAGGGTCCCAAAGAAACCCCATAAGTAAAAAAATGGGTTTTGCGAGTTTTTCGCGGTAATTAGGACTTTTTTTGCGGTTTTTTTCAGTGAAAATTATTTCTGGCACACAAAAGACCATTTCATACTGATGATTAGATGTTCACACAAATTTTTTAAACAATTTATTATTGTTTTTAGCAATTTTCTCATAGAATGGAGTTAGAAAGACGCGGTTTTTTCAAAAAATTCCAACTTGTTGTCCAATTTTCAATTAGAGGAAAGTGAAAGTTCATCAATGTTTACAGAAGTGATTGTTTAAACAATTTATTATTGATTTTAATAATATTCTCTTAGAAAAATGCTACAAAATTGCAGTTTTAACAAAAATGCACTTCAAGTCAAATTTTCAATTAAGATAAGTTAAATAATTAATTAAAGTGAAGAAAATTGATTGTTTAAACAATTTTTTATTACTATTATTAATATTATATTTGAATAATGCTAGGAAGTTACGGTTTTTTCTGAAATTTCTGTTTTTTGTCCAATTTTCAATTTGAGTGAAGTAATAATGAATTCAAGTTAACAAAATAATTGTTTAAACAATTTATTATCATTGTTAATAATATTATTCTTGCTTAATTGGTAGAATGGTGCGGTTTTTTCTGAAATTTTCAACTGTTTGTCTATTTTTCATTAGGCGTAACTTAATAATTAATTAGATTTAGCAAAAATGATTGTTTAAAAAAATTATTATTGTTTATGACTATTTTCATCCATACCAGTGCCTGGTAGTTGCGGTTTTTCGGCAATTTTTACCTTTCTATCCTTTTTTTCACTGAGTGAGGTAGTAATTAATTGAAGTTAACAAAAAAGTTGTTTAAACAATTTAATATTGTTTATAACTATTTTTTCTTAGATAAGTGCTAGAAAGTGGCGGTTTTTCTAAAATCTTTAACTTTGCATCGGCTTTTTATTTATGAACAAATAATAAGTCAGCCACAACAAAAATGATTTTTCGAATGTTATTGTTGTTCTAAGTAAATTATTTTTACTCTTTTCCCAATGCTTAAAAAAAATAATTTAAAGAAAAAAAGCTATTTTACACAAGAGGCAAAAACAAAGAATAGAATAATTAGGAATAGGTGGAAGGACTAGGTCTTTAAATGATTTGTAAAAGTTTTTTTTTGATTACAACACGAAGTTTATTGCAAAGCGTAAACGAAAAAATTGGAATTGCCAATCTCTAATGTTTATTTATTAATTGTTAGTAATTAAGCAGGCAAAGCAAAGTGAAAGATTTTAGAAAAAAACGCCACTTTCTAGCACTTATCTAAGAAAAGATATTTATAAACAATATTAAATTGTTTAAACAACTTTTTTGTTAACTTTAATTACTTATTACCTCACTGAGTGAAAAAAGGACAGAAAGGTAAAAATTGCCGAAGAACCGCAACTATCAGGCATTGATATAGATGAAGATAGTCATAAACAATGATAATTTGTTTAAACAATTACTTTTGCTAAATCTTATTAATTATTAAGTCACGCCGAATGAAAAATAGACAAACAGTTGAAAATTTTAGAAAAAACCGTAACATTCTACCAATTAAGCAAAGAGAATATTATTAACAATGATATGAAATTGTTTCAACAATCATTTTGTTAACTTGAATTCATTATTACTTCACTCCAAATGAAAATTGGACAAAAATCCAGAAATTACAAAAAAAAACGAATCTTTCTAACATTATTCAAATATAATATTATTAATAATTATAATTAATTGTTTAAAGAATTAATTTCTTGACTCTAATTAATTATTTAACTTATCCTAATTGACAATTTGTCTAAAAGTGATTTTTTTTCAAACTGCAATTTTGTAGCATTTTTCTAAGAGAATATTATTAACATTAATAACAAAATTGTTTCAACAATCACTCTTGTTAACATTGATGAATTATCACTTCCCTCTGATTAAAAATTGGACAACAAATGGAAAATTTGTGAAAAAACCGCGTCTTTCTAACTCCATTCTATAAGAAAATTGTTAAAAACAATAATAAATTGTTTAAACAGTTTATGGGAACATCTAAGCATCAGTATGAAATGATCTTTCATGTGCTAGAAATGATTTTCATTGAAAAAAACGCAAAAAAAGTCATAATTACCGCGAAAAACTCGCAAAACCCATTTTTTCACTTATGAGGTTTCTTTGGGACCCTATAAAACAGGCTTACGGTGTTGGTATTTGAAAAGTGATATTTCATTCGTATTCTATGGCTAATTGTGAAGAGAAATGTTGAGTTACAATTCAATTGAGATAATATTGAGGATTCTTAATAAGATTTAGAAAAACGTCTTTTTTTCTTATGGGAAATACATGTTAAACTTCATGGGGCTTGCGGCATCCCTAAATATCATTTTTTTCAAAACAAAAAAATTTATTTATTATTGTGTGGATTCGAACAAATTTCTGGGGTGTCACCATAAAAATTCGAAAAAAAAATTTGTCGACCACCCTAGAATACATCCATAGTACTTCGCAGCCGTATTTAGATTTCACCCCCCTGTGCGCCCCCATATCCCAAGTTTAATTTTGATTGCTCAATTTCTATTTTCTATCTAGAAGCGGCAATCAATATACGACTACCAGGATTATCAAGATTTCCAACCAGTGGTGCCAATTGATCGACCAATTTTGGTGAAAAAGAAGCCAAAGAAGGATGAGCAAGACTTTAGTAAAATTCCCGGAATCCCGGGGGTGGATTATCCAATTTATCACACGGTACCTAGGACGAGTTTCTCCTGTGCTCACGTGCCAGCTTTGCCGGGGATGTACGCGAATGTTGAGACCGGCTGTCAGGTAAATAATTTGCCATCGTATCAAAATATTAAGCTCCTTCGATTTTCAATTTCATGCCTCGTAAACGTCGCTCTAACTTTTCACTTTCACGAGTGCCCACACCGACTGCCGAGGATTCTCTTCCACTTTCTGTACCTCCTAGCTGTAGTACTTCCTGATTTACTTGCAAACTTGGAGAGATTATTTCAGATATTTATTTCAAGAAGAAAATCAAAGTCAGTTCAAATATAAAACTGAGATTAGATTTAATTTTTAATTATACCTACATATTATTTTTACTAATTATTTATTTCGCAGAATTCAATATGTTGCAAATAGTTAATGAATATTCATTATTAAATATACATTTTCCTACTTAGCGTTAATGGCATTATTGAACTCGTGCATTGAACTTTCAGCACGATATTATAATACATGTTTTATGCAAAATTAGATTTTTATACTAGATAGGAATGTTCATAGACATACAATAAATATCGGCAATTATAGAAACTGCCAGTTGGGTCAATCCATTTCCTGAATAACAAAGTTGTAGAGGGGTATAGCGATTTTGACAAAACTTCGTGAAACTTCAGTGTTGGGGATGGTTCTCCAAAATTTTCAAAATTCCGGGAGTTACAGGATATTGAATTTTGAGATCAGACTTTTTTGAAAACACCCTATCTTTCAACCCGGTGATTTAATTTCAATGATTTTTTCAGGTGTAGTGTATAAGTTATAGGAATTTTTAATGCAATTCATAAACAAAGAAAATTTCTTCAAAGGAGCAAAAAGATAAATTTCAAAAAAAAATTTATCTTTTTGCTCAAAAGCGTATTTCTAATTTTTTTATAAATATACATATTTCGATTCCTTATAATTTTCTACGTCGATTAAAAATATATTGGTGAGCACTTGAGCTTTTGGAGATATTAATTTTATTTTATTAATATAATTTTTTGTTTTATCTATATATTTTTTTATAAATCAAATAACAAAGTTCAAAATAACTTTTAGAACGCAATCGTTAATTGATTAGAGATTTTTGAAAATTAATAATTATATTTAGCATTGACATGTGCGAGCGATTTCTAAATTGTTATTGTTAAAAATTTTATTATAATGCAAATAGCAAAAAAATGTTGATTTTTTCATTTACCTTCTATCTTTTTGTAAACAACTTCCCGACGCTCAGTATATCTTGGATTTATTACACAGGGTGGGTGCAAGCGAAAAAGTTGAGGAAAGTATTGTTATTTGTTATGAACAAATTATAATATCAAATAGTGAACATTATCGATTGTTCGTTCTTAAAGCATTATTTTTTCGATAAAATGACTTGCTTTTATCGAAAAGGTCTAGTTGATCATAAAAATGTGTCATTCGTTATTATTTGTTAAGTTTGATAAATAATTATATATATATATATATATATATATATATATATATATATATATACACAGTAAAACCTGTCTATGCTGGCCAGCCGTGGTTCCATCAAAATGTGGCCAACTTAGGCAGGCGGCCAACTTACAGAAATTATGTTTCGAAACCCCTGTTTTTTTCATAATACATACTAGTACGCGCCTATGAATGAAATGAATAGCAAAATACGTTACTTTGAGATGATGGAACTTTTCGAATCTTCACAGAAAAACAGCGGGATCATTTTTGTTGCAGCTTATTTGTTATGTTCTTGAAATAATAGTCAACTCTATAATCTTCTTGCGTTTTGTACCCATTATACAGTCGTTGACGTTTCGTTTTAATTAATGTTCCTATCGTCCTTAGAAGAACGGTATGTATCGAAGCGATTATACGCTAGAATGAAATATTTCTACGTCCAGTCGGTGATAAAAGATCAAATGAATTGAATCTTCACAGTTCACTATTTCATGTTATCCCACATTGGCTTATCATTGGCCGGCCATGAAGGAGTGGGGAATGACTTACTGGTACTGGTCGTTGATGTTTGAGTGGGGCTTCTGCTGGCTAAGTAGCTTACTAGCTTACTGAGTCGATGTGGAATAAAATAAAAGAGACTACTGGAGAGGTTGAAGTCATTTGGTCTCTAATCTTCAAACGATATCTGTCTGAAAATTGTAATTTACCGCTCTGTGTGAATTTCAGTGGCCACCTTTGGCAGGTTGGCACATGTGAAAATCTTGCAAAAAGGCGGCCATGATACAAGATAGACAGGTGGCCAACTTATCGAAGAAGGATCCTATTAAAGTCAATGCAAGTTCTGCGGTTCAGTAAAAACCAGTCCAACTTAGACAGGTGGCCAGGTTACAAAGGTGGCCAACTTCACAGGTTTTACTGTATATAAATACACATTATGAATGTTATAGATAAAAAAACTTTTTTTTAATTCTCTGCAATTTATGTTTTCAATGATGTCTGAAAATGTATCTTTTTTAGTTGAAAATTCATGTATAATGTTGAAAATTCGCTTTTTGAATAGAAAATTGATCTATTTTATTGAAAATTCAACTACTTGGTTTAAAGTTGAACCCCAGTTCAAAAATTAATTTTGTTGTTGTTGAAGATTCATCATCTTAGTTGAAAGCTCATCTCTTTAGTTGATAATTATCAACTAAATTAGTTTTTTAGTTGAAAATTAATTTTTTGAAACTGTAAGTTTAACTATTCTATTTTTTGTTAAAAATTGATATTTTTTAGTCGAAAATTTATATATTTTGTCGAAAATTCGTCGCTTTCGATACAAAATTAATCTTTTTGGTTAAAATATAAACTATTACATTTTTCGTTGAGAATTCAACATTTTTGGATGAAAATGTAACAATTGTGTTGAAAAATTTTTTTTCTTGGTTGAATTCTACTGCTGTTGATTTAGAATTAGAATATTTTTTTAGTTGAAAATTTGTCTTTTTGTTTGAAAATTGATATTTTTTATTGAAAATTCAACTAATCTGATTTATAGTTAAACCTTTTTTAAAATTTAATTTTGTCGATGTTGAATATACATCATTTGAGTTAAAAATTCATCTTTTTAGTTGATAATTTAACTACTTCGTTGGAAATTCTTTTTTTTAGTTAAAAATGAATTTTTTTATTCTAAAAATTTATCTATTGAATTTTTTGTGGTAAATTTAACTCTTTTTAGTTGAAAAATCAATTATTTGGTTCAATATTGATATTTTTCAGTTGAAAATTCAACCATTTTCTTTTTCAGTTCGTCTTTTTTGGTAGAAAATTAATTTTCTTGTTTGAAAATTGATATTTCTGTTTGAAAATTCAACTGCTTGGTTTAAAGTTGAACCGTTCTTGAAAATTCATTTTTTTTCAAAGATTCGTCATTTTAGTTGAAAATTCATCCTTTTATGAAAATTTCACTATTTTGTTGAAAAATTTTCTCTTTTGGTTGAATTCTACTGCTTTTTATTCAGAATCAGGATATTTTTTTGGTTGAAAATTAATCTTTTTTATTGAAAATTCAACTTTTCTGATTTATTTTTGAACCTTTGTTAAAATTTAATTTTGCCGATGTTGAAGATACATCATTTGAGTTAAAAATTCGTCTTTTCAGTTGATAATCTAACTACTTTGTTGGAAATTCTTTGTTTTTTAGTTGAAAATGAATTTTTTGATACTGGAAATTTATCTATTTCATTTTTTGTGATAAATTTAACTCTTTTCAGTTGAAAAATCAATTATTTGGTTCAATAGTGACATTTTTCAGTTGAAAATTTAACCATATTTTCTTAATTCGTCTTTTTTGTAGAAAATCAATTTTCTTGGTTTAAGATTGATCTTTTTGTTTGAAAATTCAACTACTTGGTTTAAAGTTGAACCGTTCTTGAAAATTCATTTTTTTCACAGATTCATCATTTCAGTTGAAAATGCATCTTTTTATGAAAATTTGACTATATTGTTGAAAAGTCGCTTTTTTGAAAGAACATTAATTTTTTTAAATTTAAATTTAACCATTTCAGTATAAGATTCATCATTATAGTTGGAAATTCATCTCTTTAGTTGATTATTCAACTTTTTTGTTGGAAATTCGTTTTTAGTTAAACATTAATTGTTTTAAACTGAACATTCAACTTTTCCATTTTTTGTAAAAATGTATCTTTTTTAGTTGAAAATGTATGTATTTTGTTGAAAATACGTCTTCTTTATAGAAAATTAATCTTTTTGGTTAAAATATCAACGATTACATTTTTTGTTGAGAATTCATCTTTTCTTGTTGAAAATTTGTCTTTTTTTATTGAATCTCACTGTTATTGATTGAAAATTATAATATTTTTGTTGGTTGAAAGTTGGACTACTTGCTTGACAGTTAAACTTCTTTTTTATTAATTAATTTTTTTCGCTATGAATTTAACTATTTGGTTGTAATTTTTTTTTTTTAATTAATTTGCAACAGTTTCATATCCTGGGGCTTACTGTGTACTAAGTGTATTTACCTTGAATTAAATTTTACACGAGAGATTAAACGTTTTGATAATATTAAGATCAGTGTGAAGTAATTATGTGAATTGTTGAGTAAATTCCACGAAAATGGATAGTAGTTAAATATACATATGCGTTCATTCAATGCTTTAGTCACCCTAGATAGTTTCACAATCTAGATATTTCAATGATAAAGGGAAAACAGGAAAGGCAGTGTGATATGTTACTTAAATGTTGCTACTTTGAGAACGGATAAAACGCGGTGGAATATTATCGGTGTGAAATCGTATCAAGGTCTGCAAGCGGATGAAAGTATCCGCTAATGCGCAGGGTCACGTGTTATGAAATTACTAGAAATCATCAAAGGTGGGAAAATTACGGTAATCTTACGACTGATTAATAAATTGTAATTGTAATTCCATACTTTTTTTTCTGCACTCAGAAACAGAAAGGAAACCGTCGATAAATATAAAACAAGTTTGACGAGGAAGGAAATTATATTGAGAACGTTGTAAACTTTGGCTCTTTAAATATAATTTTAAGAAGTTATAATATTTACAGAATTCAATAAAGAAGTTGAAAGCGATTCGAAATTACTTAATACAATATCTATAATCCTTTTTTTTTACCTAATCCTATTTCCCCCCCTTAAATTTGCGAATTTCCCTAAAACACATGAAATCGAGAATTTTGGTCCAATTTTCCCTATTTCTCCCGTTTTTTTATAAAGGTCTGCTTCAATTTTTAAGTTTCATAGACAGACATTCAAAACATTAAGAAATAATACGCTTTGACAGAGATGAACGAAAAATATAATAGTTGATATTTCAACCCAGAAAGGTGAATTCTAAGCAAGAAGTGTAATAGTAGATATTTGAACCAAAAATTATACTTATTTTAAATTAAAAACAGTAAGATTCATACAAAAGAGACCAATTTTCAATTAAGTAGTTCAATTTTCAACCAAAGCAGATCAATTTTAAACCAAACAGTAGCATTTGTAAAGGAAAAATATTTTATTTCTACCAAAAGTATTTAATTTCCAACCCAAATAGACCAATTTTTAACAAAATAGTTCCATTTTCCACGAAAGAGATGAATCTTCAACTTAAATGACGAATCTTCAACCGGAGAAAAATTAATTTTTAACAAAATAGTTGACATTTTAACTAAAAAAGGTGAATTATCAACGTGAAATGCTATGAATGATATTTGAAGCGAAACATTTTTTATTTTGAATTAAAAACCGTTGGATTGATCCAAAAAAGACCAATTTCCAATAAAATAGTTGAATCCTCAACCAAAACAGATTAGTTTTGAAAGCCAAAAAGACAAAGGTTCTTTAAATACGTTTGAATTCTTTCAAACAGTAAGTATTACACGGTGTTTTTGAAAATTGCCTTATTCCAGTTCATCCTATGTCCTAAAAACCTCGACAATAATTAAAGTGCTTGCAATTTTCTGCAAAATGAAAAAAAAATCGAATGTTCTATCTCTAAAAGTTTAGGAGTTATGATCCTAAGAAGTCGATTTTAGGCGAATAATTTGAATGACAAAAAAAAATATATATATATATATATATATATATATACTTTTGGGGAAATTATTATTATTTAAATTAAATTAAATTTAAATTAATTAAATTAAAATTATATTTAAATTATTTGTTCCCTATGCATATCTGGCAAAAATTGCCGAATATTTAATTAAAGAAGACTTAATTTTGAGTAGATCTTGAAAAAAAAAACAATGCTCTAGCTGGAATAGAACTAAAATTATGGCCTTCTGAATATGGCCCTTTTTATGAAATTTTGTTCAATATCAATTTTTTAAATAAAATGTATCGTTTTCCAAAAGAACTCATTTCCCGAGCAATTCAGGAGAAAGTTGTCACCAGATAGTTTAAGGAGGACCTGATTTTTAGAAAATCTAAAAAAAAATGCTCTAGCTCTAATCGCATCGAAATTATGGCGTTCTGAATATGATCCTTTTGTAATGAAATTATGTTAATCATAATTTTTTTAACAAATTAAATACAAAAGCAAAATCTTATCAATTTAAAAAAAAAAAATATCTCGTTTTTAAAAATAAATAAGTTCCTGAGCATTAAACATGATGGAGTCTGTTCACTCAGATTTTAAAGCCGTCTGGCCAAAATATAGAGTCTTTAGACGCTTTCCACGTCAGAAATATCAATCTTGGCAGTCACCCCATCGATTTTTATGAAACTCAGTATTGTCGTAGTACTTTATGGGTAATGATTTTTGGCTAAAGCATTTTTAAAAATTTTGAAAATTCTGGGAGTGACGCCATTTTGAAATTTGAGGTCGACTTTTTTTCAAATTGTAATATTTCCGACACTTTTTTTCGGATTTTGATGAAACTTATAGACATTTTGTAAAACAAGATGCTGTTTTATATAAAATATAGAAAAAAAAAATTTCAAAATTTTCACCAAAAAAAAACTCAAAAAAATTTTTTGATTCGGTTTTTGACGAATTTCGCTATTTTTGATTTTTGATTTTTTTCCAAAATAATATTCCTTGTTCTTTTATCTTTCATTTCAAAAAAAAAACTTTATGGACACTCATCTGGTTCGTGAGTTATTAATATTTAAAGAGAGGCATTCCAGTCGAATGCATGTACCGCGCAGCAGCTAGGCGGGCAGTGCAGGCATTCTCATTACACAATGCACCGTTGCAACGCTGCAGTTTCGGGCATTCCTGTTTACTACATTATTTTTCTTTCCCGCTTAGAATATTTGTGTTTAGGAGCAGATTTTTGTATCTGAAATATTTTTGAATTTATGCCAGGAGCAGCAGAATATATTTTGCAACGGATTTGATGGTTGTTGATCGGTATGAAGGAATGAAATTCTCCCGTACCATCAATTGTCTGAGCTTTCAAAAAACGATCGCTAAGGAATTTCGCATTGTTCTCATATTCACTTGTGGCACAAAAAATAAATTTTACTTTTGGCATAGCGCTGATGGCCCAATTATACAACAAGGAAGCCGTGGTAATCTGATTATCAAGTGGTTATTTTTTTCACAGACACTTATTAAAAGCTTAGAGAAACTATTTTTGCACACTACATGTAACTCTATTAATGCTGAATGAGGAATATCGTAATCAACGCTCTCAAAAACAATAGTGTCCAAAAAGAATAGTAGAATTGTACATCAGTGTCTGCTAGTACCAATAATTTATTTATCAACAGCAGCGTTGCAACGGTGCATTGTGTAATGAGAATGCCTGCACTGCCCGCCTAGCTGCTGCGCGGCACAAGCATTCGACTGGAATGCCGCTCTTTAAATATTAATAACTCGCGAACCACATGAGTGTCCATCAAGTTTTTTTTTTGAAATGAAAGATAAAAAAACAAGGAATATTATTTTGGAAAAAAATCAAAAATCAAAGATAGCGAAATCCGTCAAAAATCGAATCGAAACATTTTTTTGAGTTTTTTTTTGGTAAAAATTTAAAAATTTTTTTTTCTTCCATATTTTATATAAAACAGCATCTTGTTTTACAAAATGTCTATAAGTTTCATCAAAATCCGAAAAAAAGTGTCGGAAATATTACAATTTTAAAAAAAGTCGACCTTAAATTTCAAAATGGCGTCACTCCCAGAATTTAAAAAATTTTTAAAAATCCTTTGGCCAAAACACATTACCCATAAAGTACAACAACAATACTGAGTTTCATTGAAATCGATGAGATGGCTGCCAAGATTGATATTTCTGACGTGGAAAGCGTCTTATAAGAATCATCCAGACTACGCAATCAGGCTACAACGTGCATTATGTGAATATGATAGCCTTCACTCATTTTAAGCTCACAATCATGTTTTCATAATATCGTTAATAAAAGCTTTCAGTTCATAACTAACTTAATTAAGTCTTCATTTAATTCAAGCACAAGATACACAATATGATAAAAACATTTTTCCATGTCTTATCCACCAGAAACGAAAAATTAAAAAAAAAATTTCAACAAAATTCCATAAAAAGCGTAATTTTCAGGAGGTCATAATTTCGATGCGATTAGAGCTAGAGCATTATTTTTTTTATATTTGCTAAAAATCAGGTCCTCCTTAACCTATCTGGTGGCAACTTTCTCCTGAATTGCTCGGGAAATGAGTTCTTTTGGAAAACGATACATTTTATTTAAGAAATTGATATTGTACAAAATTTCATAAAAAAGGGCCATAATTTTGGTTCTATTACAGCTAGGTAAAAATGCTTCGACTTGAGTTCGACTTGGCCATGTCTTGAGTTCGTCTCCAAGACATCGATGTCTGGCTGCGTCTCAAAACTGAGACGAGACATAAGACAATGTCTTACTTTTATGGTTTCAGCATGGTGATTTCAAGTCGGGGTAACTTGTCTCAAGATGAACCTTTTCGACTCAGAAATGAGACCTCGAATGAGACTGTTGACAGATGCGAAAGATTAAAATTGATGAATGAAAAATTTGTAAATATTAAATTAGTTATTTTTAATTTAAAAATTCAGAATCTGTGGGTCTAAACGAGTATAACCCTGAAAAATGTTCATCACAAAAATTAAAATTGTAATTTTCTATAAGGATCTCCTAAGCCGTTAGAAATACGTAAAAACAAACAACATTTTCGGTATCGTCGTCAAACAAGTATAATACAAATGAAAATCTATAAATTAATTGATTCAATATATATATATATATATATATATATATATATATTGTGTAAAAATATACAAAATTGTTTAATTATCAACAAAGATTAGCTTTTATGAAAGTCAGAATGACCCTTTTTCAGGGCAGGTATATACTCGAAGTTATAAACCGCTCGACTTGAAGTCATAAAAAATCGACTCAAGATATAAATATATGTCTTCAAGACATATAAACTTGTCTCCCAGACATAAATTGAAGTCTGGCTCCGTCTCAATAAGGAGACATGCTGGAGTCGAACTTTTCGACTTCAGCATGTCTTGATTGGGGGCAATTCAAGTCGAAACCAAGTCGAAGAATTTTTACTCGGGCAGCATTGTTTTTTTTATGTCTACTCAAAATTAAGTCTTTTTTGAATAACTTACTGGCAGCTTTTACCTAAAACGCTGAGGAAATGAGTTCTTTTGAAAAACGAGAAATTTTATTTATAAAATTGATGTTAAACAAAATTTCATAAAAAAAGGGGCATATTCAAAAGGCCATCATTTTGGTTCTATTAGTGCTAGAGCAATGTTTTTTTTTTAGATCTACTCAAAATTAAGTCGTCTTTAATTAATTATTCGACAATTTTTACCAGATGTATAGGGGATAAGTTATTTCCCCAAAACTATATATAATTTTTTTTCATTCAATATATTCGCTTAAAATCAACTTCTTAGGACCATAACTCCCAAACTTTTAAAGATAGAATATTCGATTTTTTTTCATTTTGCAGAAAATTTCAAGCACTTTAATTCTTGTTCAGGTGTTTTGGACATAGGATGAACTGGAATGAGGCAATTTTCAAAAAACAGATTTTTTCCCACTTTTTTCACCAATTTTCCAAAATATTGAAGGGTTTCAGTTCTCGTAAGAGGTTCAGCACCTGTAGCCCTTTTTTGGATGCCAAACTGAATGGTTTGAGCCAATGAAATTCCACGTTCAACTTATTTTCATTAAAATATGTTGATTAACCTCTTCAAAAAAATCAAGAAAAGAGTTTTCTCAAAAAGGGCCCAAGCGATTTTTTTCTTTTTCTGCTCAAAATGATCGTGGGGCATCCCAAAAGTATATTCAGAAAAAAATCGGCATATGCAAGCCCTTTTGGGTTGAAGTCAGTCGAGGCACACCGTGAAAGGTGAATTCTTAACGAGAAATATAACAGTTGATATATCAATCAAAAAATATTACAACATAAAATTAAAAACAGTTGAGTTGATCCAAAAAAGACGAATTTTCAATAAAATAGTTGAATCCTCAACCAAAAAGAGATTAATTTCCAAACAAACATTTTTACCAAAAAAGACGAAATTTCTACCAAAACAGTTGAATTTTCAAGCCAAAAATATAAATTTTCTACAAAGCTGTTTAATTTTCACCCCGTAAATATGAATTTTTAACAGAAAATGTAATTTTCAACCGATTAATTGAATTTGCTGCCGAAAGAGATGAATTTTCAACTTAAATGATAAATCTTCAAACAGAAAAAAAATCAATTTTTTGAGAAAATAGTACATTTTTCTGCCGAATAGTTGGATTTTCAATAAAAAGACGAGAATTCTGAACGAAAAATATACTACATAGTTGATATTTCAACCAAAAAAGGTGAATTAGAACAGAGAAATAAAATAGTTGACATCTCAATCAAAAAAATGTGTAATTTGGAATTAAAAACAATTGAATTCAATCAAAAACGATGGAACTTCAACAAAAAAGATTAAATGTCAACAAAATAGTTGAATCTTCAACCAAAACAGATTAATTTTCAACCAAAAATTTGTAACCAAAAAGGATTAAATTTCTACCAAAAAAGTTGATTTTCAAGCCAAAAAGACGAATTTTAAACTAGATAGTTTAATTTTCAACCCGAAATTATGATTATGTCAGTTGCGGTGGTAGAAACAAAAATTGGGGAATCGAAAATAATACGCAAAAAATTAGCGCATATCAGGATCCTCCAATAATGTAATAATTAATATAGACTTGATTGTTAGATGGCTTGGTTTTACATTTTAGCAAACTGCGTATTTAAAAAAATGTTATCTTCATAATTTTTTTATTTTCGTGGATAATAATTTTTTTAATTTCTGTTTTTTATACTATATTCTTTTTTTAGCTAACAGTAAAAAACGTCTTAAAGATCTGAGAGATTTCAACTGATCAAAATACATTAGAAACAAATTTAGAAGCCTGAGGAAAGAAAAATAGAAATAGTAGGTTTTTTCAAATTTCAATAGTCCTTTTTGTTATTTAAATTATTTCTACCATGCTCAGTTAGAAAAATACTTTGATTAATTCAGGATTTGTCCTTGAATTTTCACGAAGAATCTGGAAAACCTGGGAAAGTTCTAGAATTTTGGAAAAGAGCCCGGGAATTTTTATTGCCCTTTCTTTTTAAAGTTTTAATAATTATTTTAGTAACATCATGCTTATTTTACAAATTCCAACGATTTGATTGTTTGCCGTAAGCTTATTACTTGTTACCTTTTTACTAATAGGTATCAATTATTTTTTTACTATATAAAAAAACTTTGTTTAGAATAAAATAATAGTCGAAAATACTTTTAAAATTTGCATCGATTTGAAAATTGTATTTACAGTACCGGCTGTTGCTAAAGTGCCTCATTTTGTATAATATTAACATGACATTTTTTTTCTCATAACAGCACAAAGGTTAATAAAATTCTGCATCTTATAAGCCGAAATTGAGGCTAAAATATAAATATAATGAGAAGATATTGCAAAAAGACCTCAAATTTCAGTATTTTCGAAAAATTGTAATAACTCGGAAAATAATCAACATTTTTCATAGTGACTAATTTTTTTATTCATTTTTTTTTTCATTTGGCTAATTCTGAAAGTAAGTCTCTATATCATTTTGCTAAATTATTAAGATATTTTTGGAATTTTTTTCATAAATTCTATTGTAGCGTCGAATTTGGTGCAAAAAAATCGCAGAATTTCAAACAATGATTGTACCCACCGCCTAATTTAAAACTAATCAAAACAATAATAGTTTGTTTACACAATAATATTATTATAAATATTACTAAAATTCATGAAAGTATGATAATTAATAATTTTTTCAAAAACATTTGTGAGTATTTACAGGTTTTACACCAATTTTGACTCTAGGTCAGAATCTAGGGTAAAAATTATAAAAATATCGTAATAATTTAGTAAAATTTCGTGAAGACTTACCTTTAAAGCGTGAACAAGAACCTTTAAAAATGTTGATTATTTCCAGAATTATTCCAATTTTCCGAAAATATCTCAATATAACGTATTTTGCAATATCTTTTTATAAAATTTATACTTTTCGTTCAGCATAGGCTTATTAAACGTAAAATTTTATTACACTTTGCGCTATTATGAGGTAATAAATTCATGTTAATCACAGAAAAAACTAAGAATAAAATTTGTTGCAGGAAATTTTTTAGAGCGATAAAGTTTTGTTGAGCCAACTTCGTGTCTTTCAAAATACATGTTTTTGTCATGGAAAAACATAAGAAAGTTTAACCGATATTTGTCTAAAGTTTATCCTGTGAAGTTAATTTTTGTTGCAAAGAATCTTTCGTCGGAAATCGATGTACAGTTTATGTTCTGTTTTTTCTGTGATATTGTAAAAATTAAGGCACCTTAGCAGCAATTCAAAAAACAGGCGTATATATCATTTCCGCCGGAAGTGGTCAAGAATTTTTTTGGAAATTATATTAAAAAACAGTACAATACAATGCTCTAAAATTTATTTGGCTCTATATTTTGAATAGAATTTTTTAAAAAGTTGTCCTAATAATTTTTCAAATTTGACCTGGAAACCTGGAAATATCCTCAACTTTTGAAATCCAATCTCTGCAACAAATTGTCAGTACGACTAGCGAGAGCACTATTGAAGAAACTTTTTTGAAAAATCGTTCAAATCATGCTTATGAAATTCAACATCAAATGACCCCTAATAGAGATATTTTTAACTTTTTGAAGAGAAGTTAAAAAACTTGAGAAAACCACGTGAGAAGTTAAAAAAAAATTGAAAGAATTTCTCTAATTTTGCATCTCGACTTCAACTTGTGACATGACCTAGGAAAGTTGTAGAAAAAATATGAAATTTATACCACGCAATACTTAAAGTCTTATATTTCATTCAAGTCAATAAAACTTGAAAAATGTTTATGAGATGCCAAGTTATGACTAAAAATGTCCAAGCGTGTCTGTGTAGAGTTTTCGTCCCCGACAGTGGTGATCGCCGATTGAAACTCGAGGCAGACACGCTTGGACATTTCTTATCATTTCTTGGGAACCCGCAAAGAATTTTTGAGTTTTATTAATTCGAATTAAAGATGAGATTTCAAACATTACATTTTGTCAATTTCAGCTTTTTTCAACATGTTTCCTAAGTTACAGACCAAGTTGAAGTTAAGATGCCAGAAGTTGAAGCAGACAAACTTGGACATTTTTAGTCATATCTCAATAACCCATTAATATTTTCTAATTGTTGTTGACTTAAATCAAATATAAGACTTCAAAGACAGTGTGGTATAAATTTCAGATTTTTGCTTCAACTTTTGTAGGTCATGCCACGAGTTGAAGTCGAGGTACAAAATGCGATCAATTTTTGCATTTTTCTTAAACTTCTCACTTTCTTTGAAATGTAAAAAATATCTCTATCAGAGATAATTCGACGCAGAATTTAATAATTTCTTGTTCATAAATTAAATCCCCTTTAAAACCCGTTTTTTTGCAAAAAATCTCCTTATTTAACTGAAAATTGAACTACTGAACCGCTCTGATCTCTGATATTATTTATATCACGCAAGAGGAAGAGAATTTTGCAGGCTACGTAGCGGGATTTGTTTTTATGAACGTTACCATAAAAGTATGGTTTTATTTAAAACTACTTTTTCGCATCACTTTCGCTTCATAATAAGGACACGTATAAAATCTTTGACAATGGTGAGAGCACTTTTATCGAACAGTCCAACCGAAAGCGACGTAAGTGGCTGAACCGAAGTGGATTCATTATGTAAGAGAGTGGCTTGGCATTATCTGAGCCTCAAGGCAAATCGAGACCACGCCACTATGATCACTATATAGTGAAAGACACCCACAAGGTATGCTGACTGCTATGTGAGATTATTTCGAATATCCTCACATCGACTTCCAGATAAAAACTAGGATCTTTAGAAAGATGAAATTCATTTTTATCTTGCAAACTGAATGCACTGGATCAGATTTCTCTCTAAATGTGAATCTCGCCAAAAACATTTACGATGCAAAAAATTCCGCTAAGAAGACCAATTTTGCAGAAGAGAGTTGAATGTTCAACTCGAAAAGTTTAATTTAAAAAAAAGTTAATTTTCAGCCAACAGAGATGAATTTTCGACCAAGAAAGATGACTTTTCTACCATAAGAGATGAATTTTCAATTCAAAGAGACGAATTTGCAACAAAAGAGTTGAGTTTTCAAGCTAAAAAGTCGAATTTTTTAGCAAGCAGGTAACTTTTTAACCGAACAAGAAGAGTTTTCAACAAGAAAGTTAATTTTCAATCAAGAAAGATGAATTTTGAACGAAATAGTTCAATTTTCAAGCCAAAAAGATCAATTTTTTCGAAGAAAGTTGGTGTTTCAACCCAGAAAGTTGAATTTTCGACAACAAAGTTCATTTTCAAAAAACCGATGACTTTTCAAACAAGAAATATGACTTTTCTACCACAACATATGAATTTTCACTCGAAAAAGACGAATTTTCACTCGAAAAAGACGAATTTTCAAACAAACAGAGTTGAATTTTCGACCAAAAAAGTTGGCTTTAACAAAATAGTTGAATTTTTAACAAAATAATTGTTCTTTCGACAAAATATTTTGCATTTTCTACCAAATAGCTAAATTTTTAATCTACGGAGATGAATTTTCAACCGAGAAGATTAATTTTCTACCAAAAGACGGATTTTCAACAAAATACATTAATTTTCAACCATATAGTTCAATTTTAAACTAAAAAACATTCATTTTTAACAAAAAATGAAATAGTTAAATCTTCAGTTGAAAAAACTGATTTTCAATAAAAATGAAAACGAATTATCAAACAGTTGAATTCAGCGGAGAAACACGATATTATTTTTTTACCCAAATAGACAAATTTGCAACGAAATAGTTAAGTTTTCGAGCTAAAAAATCGAATGTTTCACAAAACAGTTACCTTTTTTAAAAAGAAAAGTTTTCAACATGAAAGTTAATTTTCAATCAGGAAAGATGAATTTTCAAGAAACACTGGCTTAATTCTAAATCAACAATTTTTTATAAGACAGTTGAATCTTTAAACCAGAAAATTAATTTTTTGACAAAAAAGTTCATTTTCACCCAAGCGAGATAAATTTTCAACCACGAAACATGCATTTTCAATAAAAAAAGGTTAACAAAACATTTCAATTTTTGAAAAAATAATTTTACCTACAACAAAATATTTTCATTTTTATCAAATAGCTAAATTTTTAATCTAAAAAGATGAACAAAATTATTTTTTTTTACAAAAATAGACGAATTTTGAACAAAACAGTTAAGGTTTCAAGCTAAAAAGTTGAATGTTTTAGAAAACAGTTAACTTTTAAACTGGAAAATAAGAATTTTCAGTAAGAAAGTTAATTTTCTATCAGGAGAGATGAATTTTCAATGAAGTAGTTGAATTTTCAACTAAAAAGACAAATTTTCAACCAAAAATGGAATCGTTAAATTTTCAGTTTGAAAAATTAATTTTCAGTTTACAATAGTATATTGTGCTACAAGTTGAAAAATCGTCGCTTTTTCAATGTGTGGGACACGATACTTTTTCTATAATTTGTGCAAAAGTGCTAGTTTTTGTTTACCTGTTTTTTGTGTAAAAAGAAGGCGATTTTTTGTCGATTGACGCAACAATGACAATGGCAATTATCAAAACCATGGCAGTAATAATAAGCTGGCTCTCACAATTGAATAGTTGGCCCATCAAGTTGAGGGCTTCAAAATTTCCGATTTTTCGTGAAAAAAACCAAGCACAGTATTTTCGGAGAAACTGACGGTGTTTTTTTGCTTTTGCCCAGTGACAAAAGTACATACAAAATACACAACTCGAGACTTTTCAGGAAATTGATTTTAGGTTAGGGACGACAGTCGGAAAATAGAATGAAGTTGGCTGCGCACGATGCACGAGTACACCCGAGGCAGCACGAACCCACCCGAAATAACATTTACTTTTGTCACTGTGCCTCACTTTTATCACTGTCCATATACTTTTTCCACTGCATCTGTCTACTTTTGTCACTGTTGCCCGGAAAGGTCGGCACTGCGCATGCGCCACGTCATCGACCAAAAATCGATCACTTTTTACACCAAAAACAGGTGGAAAAACTGGCACTTTTTCGCGAATTATAGAAAAAATTAATTTTCAGTTTAAAAAACTCATTTTCAACCAAAATAAGAACGAATGATGAAACAGTAGAATTCAACGAAGTAATTTAACCAAATAGTTGAATCCTCAACCAAATAGATGAATTTTCAACAAACCATATTAATTTTCTATCCAAATAGACGAATTTTAAAAAAATTAGTTAAGTTTTCAAGCTAAAAAGTCGATTGTTTTAGAAATTTTCATACCAAAAATGAAATTGTTTAATTTTCAGTTTAAAAAACAAATTTCCAACTTGAATAAAAACGAATTATCAACCTGTTAAATTTATTTCAACAAACAAGAATAATTTTCTACTCAAAAGGATGAATTTTCAACAAAATATATGAAATTTCTACCGAATTATTTGAATATTCATCTTATAAAGGAAAAATGTTCAAATCAAAAATGGAATAGCTACATTTTCAGATACAAAAATTAATTTTTAATCAAAAAATTATAATTTCAAAATATTAATTTTAATCCAAAACTGAAATTTTTACATTTTCACTTACAGTTACAGTTACATTTTTAGCTGAATAATTAAATTTTCAATCAAAGAGATGATTTTTCATCCAAAATGATGAATTTTCACTAAAAAGAAAATGTATTTTTAAAAAAAGATTTCAACCAAAGCGTTGAATTTTCAACCAAAAAAAAAGGTTTTTTAAATCAAGAAGATAATATTGAATAGTTAAATTTTTGGCAGAAAAATTGATTTTTTAACCAAGAATAAAAAGTATTTTCAACACAATAGTTAAATTTTCAATCAAATAGTAGAATTTTTAACCAAAGGAGATTAAATGAAAAATTGTTTCAAGAATTTAATTAAAAGTATTCTCATACTAATATCAAATAGTTTTAACTCATTTTTTGATTATCGCTTATATAAAATTATATTTAAATTTCGTATTTCAAAATAGGAGGACGGTCAGCTTTAGTGCCATAAAATTTTTAATCCAAATTTTCTAAAAAGTGACACTGGAGCGTCATTCAGTTAATTTATTCTAGAAATTTTAGACGAATCGGTTGAATATTGTAGGTTGGAGGTCGACTTGTGTAACTGTTGAAAATGATACATTTTTCACGTTTTCTGAATCTGCTGTATCCAGTTTGTAAAAAATGTACAATATGTATGCACATAAGTTTTTTTTTACCAATCTTTAATTATTCAAAAAGGTTTTATAAAACTCGACGAAGAATTGGCTGAGATATTCACAAAAGGGGTTAAGTGCATATAGATAGTTCGAGAAAATATAATTGCCGTTTTTTTTACTTGAATTATTTAAAAGTCACGATTTGAAAAGCAAGAAGTTAGTCACTGATTGAGTGAGTTAGTATTTTACCAATTATTAGTTAAAAGTGACTAATATTCCGTTAAATTTCACTAATATTTCGGTAACTTTTTCTACAAATAGTTAATTTCAAATAATTGATGAAGTCAACCTTTAACTGACCTAAAAATTATTTACATTCAACTAATAAGGATTTAGAGTTGGATTTTCGATAAAACCAAATCAGGTATTGCAACAACAAACTTAAATCTTATTCCCCAGTCTAAAGTTTTTAAAACTGTAATCATTCTCCTAATAAATATGAGAAAATAAAGACTTTTAAGTAACTGATATGGTGATAGAAGGTCAAACCGATTAGTTTCTGTACTTAACTGCATGTCGACAGATGATAGACAACCGTAAAATTATTATTATTCTCTCAAGTGTTCAAGTTTGCTGTAAACATTATCGTCATGTTGATCATTAAAATATTTCGTTCGACAAGAAAATAAATCTTTTCGCTACCACTTTCCATGAATCTTCAAACATAAACATATTCCGCTTCGAAGCAGTAAACTGTATAATTGTGCAGTAGCCTTCTCAAATGAAAATCGTATATAACTAGTTCTCTGAAAAAGCTTAAAAATAACTGATTGGTACAAAAATTTATTCCTGCCAGATGGGCTATTTTATATTTTTGTATTAGGATAAATTTCAATCTTCATTTGTATAATAATTTTAATTTTGGGCCAGTATATGCCAGAAATATCAGGATCTGCAAGTGTTCGTTTGATTTTAATGAAACTTGGTAAAATTATAGTGTTATCTGAGAGACATTTGTTTCCCAAATGATTTTTAAAAATATACAAAATTACGCGAGTTACACCATTTTGAATATTTCACATCACTTTTTTTGTAATAATCGAAAGTTTCGAAACCGTGTAACGAATTTTCATCAAAAATCAAAGTAATATAGACAAAAGTATACACCTCAATATCATAATACAGAAAAAGCAATTTTTAAAAATTTTGAAACACAAAAAAAGTCCAAAAAAATTTGATTTCAATTTTTCGTCCTTATTCCACATTTTCATTTTTTCTAGTTAGGATATACAAATTCCTTGTAATTCCACCTTTCATTTAAAAAAAATGTATTTTAACGGATTTCGATGTTTTTTAGAATTATTCAGAATTAAATACTTCAGAGCGTCTTTAGGCCCAATTCTTAATTTAATTCTGTGGTCTTAATTACTTACACAAATATAACGTTAAAATTATACATTTTACAAACAATTTTTTTTCTGTAAAGAAAAAAGCGAAATTAAATCCTTATATATCAAAATGAAAGTATATATACTTCAGGAAGATCAATATTTAGCTTGAGATTCAACTGAATTACTTTAAACAAATTATATGAACAATTAATTGGATGCGGTGCTGAACCGCAAAAAATTACTTTCTTTCAAGTAAAAATGCCTAAATCTCACATGAGAGAATGAAAAAACACCATAAATTAACAAATAATTTACAAAAATAATTGTATTTTTATTTTGTCGATCTCACGGTTTTTTTCTCACCAAACTATGTACTTCAAAATCTATTTTTATTTATGATTTGTAAACAAAGAAAAATATAAACGTTAAATATTGTTATTGTTAATAATAATATTATAAACAGATATGAAATTTAGCCTTTTTTACCCGAAAAAATGATTTTTGTTTTACTAAAACATGTTGCAGGTAGTACAATGATAAGGTTCTATTAAGAAAGTGTTCTACGAACTCTTAATTGTCATTGTTTGTAACACATTTTTTAATAAATTGTCAGTTATTACTATTTTACGCTTGAATGAGCGGTATTTTCTTTGTAATCATTTTAATGCATCTGGATAATGGTACTGCAATGAGTAAATTTCTCAGTAATTATATCAGTGTGAATTGTTATTAAATAATAATAAAAAGTTGACACTGTTATAGACAAAACATTTAATTCTGACTTTATGACTATTAATAATTGAAAATTATGAACTTTTGCTTTATTGTTAATTATATTACTAGTATAAATACTATTAATAATAAGTATAACCATTTTTTGTTGAGCTGATTCTTTTTGGTTAAATAGTCTACTATTATATTTTTGGTCACAAAGTTTATTATATGGTTGACAATTTAATTATTTTGATGAAACAACAAAAATTTGGTGAAAAAGTCATCCCTTCTGGTTGATAATTCAAATATTTTGTTGAAAATTTGTCTTTTTGGGTTGAAAATACAACTGTTTCAATGAAAATTAATCTTTTTGGATTAAAAATTCAACTATTTTGGTAGAAAATTCAACTATATCTTTGAAAATTTATATTTTCGTTTTGAAAATTCAACTGTTTTGTAAAAAATTAAACAATTTGGTGAAATTTTCGTTACTTCTTGATTAAATAATCATTCTTGGTATAAAATTCGACTTCTTCGGTTAAAATTAACTCTTTTTAATTGGAAATAAAAATTTCGTTGGTGGAAATAGTATCAACTAGTATTTTTTTCTCTAGAAAATTGAACTGTTCCATTTTTGGTTCAAATTTTCTCTTTTTTAGTTGAAAATTCAACTACTTGGTTGAATGTTTAACTACTTCTTAAAGAATGAATTATTTGGGTTGAAGATTCATAATTTTAGTTCAAGATTCATCTCTTTGGTTTAAAATCAAACTACTTTGTTGAAAATTCGTTCTTTTTTTGGTTGAAAATAATGTTTTTCAATTGAAAATTTAAGCACTCCAGTTTTTGTCAAAAATTGATATTTTTTAGCTAAAAATTGGCCTTTTTGGTTTGAAAGTTTATTTCTTTTGGTCAATACTTCATATTATTTGGTTCAAAATGCAACTGTTTGATTAAAATTGATGGACTTTGGTTGATGATTTCAGTATTTTGTTGAGAATTGGTTGTTGAAAATCGATTCTTTCAACCTGAAACTTAACTATTCGATTTTTGGTTGAAAATTATTCTTATTTAGTTCGAAATTCCACTATTTGGTTAAAAATTCATCTATTTTGTTGAAAGTACAATATTTCTACTCTTATCCCTATTATCGTGAAAAATCCCCTTATTTCCCTATTCTTAGAGGATTTTGGCCTGTGAAGCCTGTTATCGTCCCTTTTATATTGTTATTGGAAATCGTAAGTCCAAAAATCTTAAGGCCCAAAAACGACGAAAGGACAACCGATGTATTTTCAGTTAAAATTTTCTCGTTGATATATCGATTATCAACACAGAAAAAACTAGGGATTTCATTTTTATTCAAGTTGTTTTACATTGATTTCTTACAAACTAATTTTCAACTTCAATTACGTTCACTCTCTGATCAATGTAAAAACTATAAAAAATTTGAATTGCTTTGAATATTCGTATCAATTTTTTTCAGTAAATTTTGACGCCGTTTCTTTGTTCAAAATGAAACTTTATTTTTTTCTGTGCAATTGTAGCGATAAAGTGGCATCGCGAATTGCAGGTTACGGGGTGTAACTTTCTGAACAATAGCTACGAATTTCACGCAAATGTAGAGTATCGTCACGCATTCTAACTTTGTTTCCTTAACGTCAGACTTTCTGCCCCGGAATGTCATTTGGTTCCCATTCCTTTTGTGCTAAACGTATAATCGTTTTGTCATAGACTAGTAGAAATGGTATTATTGGCCAGACAAAGACTGTTACTACTTAAATGCCGCTTCGGAATTCAGTAGTAGATATAATGCTATATAATTTTTGTTGGTAGGTGGAATAATTTTTGGATAAGAAGAATATGTTATGTAAATGTTTACATAAAATAGTAGTATTATTCAATGTTTGCTATCATAACAAAAACTGTTTTTCAGGCCTATCATGTGTGTCACGACGGCCGAGAAGGAGAACAAGGAGCACCTTTCCTCTGCGCAAATGGTACTTTATTTAACCAAAAGGAATTTAATTGCGATTGGTGGTACAATGTGAATTGTGCAGATGCTCCATCATTCTACAGGTAAATGCAAATATTTATAGGTTGAGTATTCTGTTCCGGCAAAATATGCCGGATTTTAATGTTCTCGTCCGCCATATTTTGCCGGATTTTAATTTCATTTTCCAGCATATTTTATTGTGTACTAAATTGAATTCTAAAGAATTTATTATGCATTCCAAACGATTTATTTATAATTCCAAACAATTCTAGATTAATTGCAACGAGTTAAAAAATTGATGTTTGCAAAAATATTTCGGACGATAGAAAATTCAATGGAGATCTTGATGACAGGTGGAGGTTATGTGTAATCTGTATATATATGTATTCCTTGCCGGATCTTAATTTTCTCTTTCGACAGATTTTGGCGGATTTTAATTTTCTCGTCCGGCATATTTTTAATAACATCATCATTTTCCGTAAATTATCATGAATTTCATAAATTTCCACAATTTTCATAAATTTCCACAATAATGATAAGTTTAGAAATCATGGTAATTCATCAAACTTTTCATAAATTTTAAAAATTATGGTAATGGATGGAAATATATGATAATTTATGGAAATTTTAGAAATTCATGGTAATAGATCGGTAACTTTTGTGACCAGTCACATGGGTGCCTTCCCGCCCCCCACGAGACTTTGGAAAGGGGTAGGGGTTTAAATTAATAATATTTCTGTAACCAGTCGGGTGCCTTTGCCGGAAGAGAAAATTATGATCCGGCAAAATATGCCGGAACAGAAAATTAAAATCCGGAAAAATATGCCGGATCCGTATACACTACGATATTTATATTCATATTGAAAGGAGACTTTACATTTTTTGCCCACATCCGTTTCAATGAAAAATTATTGTTTTATGATATTCTTTCTTATAAAGAACTATATGCGAGAGTTGAAGCTTCGGCTCAAAAAAGTTGTATAAACATTTATTTTAACTAACTGGAATTTATGTTCATACTGGTAGTTATTTTTTATGCTGTAATTCCTCCGCGGTGGCGCTTAAATCAATCAATTTTAATTTTAACGTTTAAATTTCAATACTGCATCATGAACTTCTAATTGGACAACGAGGTTAACAAAAATTTTACGAACATTTCTATTAAAAAATATTGATTTAAAATATAAATTATTGTACGTAGGTATTCAAAATAGTTTTATGGGAAAAAATACAATACATTTCTGAAAGTTTGAAGATAAGACTTTTGCATCTTGCGATGAAAATCTTTTTGGCGATAAAAAATATATTTGTAATTTAAAATAATCAGATTAATTGTCTTTAAGTACATAGGTTAATGATACAACCTTACATAAGTGTTTAAAAAAAGTATTCAACAACATTTGATAGAAGAAACTATGATAAAGTATTTTTTACCAAGGTGGCCGTAGGCCAGAGAAAACCGTAAAATCACGGAAAAAGTACAAGAGTTTCAAAAAATTCTTGCAAATTCAGGGCATTTCTATAAAAGGCACTTTAAATAACTGTGGGGGATAATAAATTTGAAATTTCTGAATTTTAGTTTAAAATTGTTTTATGCCGCTTGTAAAAGATTCTATGTTAAAAATGTTACAAAATGAAGATTCTGGTCTTTGAACATAATCGTCAGGGGTAATAAAAAATTGGCCAGGGAAAAATGAGGGAATTTTCAAAAAAAAATTTTCGACCACCCTGATAATGTATTCTTTTTAGTAATTTCTTTGTCTTGTATTTGTATTTCTTTTTTTTTCAGTTTCTTTCTCCTGACAATTATAGTTTTAGTTCAAAATTGTATTATTTGGTTGAAAATTTAACAATTTTGTTGACAAGTCGTCGTTTTTGGTTAAAAATTCAACTGTTTTGTTGAAAATTATGTTTTTGTTGGAAATTCAATTTTTTTTAAAATTCGTGTTTTTGGTATAAAAATTCATTTATTGTAGTGGAAATTTGATCCTGTTGGAAAAATTCAACTAATTGATTGAAAACTAATCTTCTATGTTTGGAAATTCAACTATTTACTTGAAAATTAATCTTTTTTTGTTTAAAATTGATCTACTTGGTTGAAGGTTGAACCACTTTGTGAAAAAATAATTTTTTTTCGAAGATTCATCATTTTAGTTGAAAATTCTTCTCTTTGGTTGAAAATTCGTGTTTATTTTTGGCTGAGAATAATTTTTCAAACTTAAAATTTAACTATTCCGATTGAAGATTCACCATTTTAGTTGAACATTTTTTTCTACGGTTAAAAGTTTATTTATTTTTTTGGAAATTGATCTTCTTCAACTGAAAATTAAACTAATTGGTTAAAATATAAACTAATTTGTTAAAAGTTTATTTTTTTTTGCTTGAAGGTTGATCTCTTCGGTTGAAAATTTAACACTATTTCCTTGAAAATTCATAATTCCGGGTTGAAAATTCAACTATTTTACAGAAAATTCGTTTTTTGTGGGGAATGTTTAGCAATTTGTATGAAATTATTTTTCTTTCTTGACTAAAAAATCTTCATTTACTGAAAATACGTTCATTTGGTTGGAAAATTCATCATTGTGGTTAAAAATTTGTTCGTTTGGTTGAAAAATTCATCATTTTAGTTGAAAATTCATCTTTTTGGTTTGTACATTTGACTGTTTTGTTGAAAATTCCTTTTTTTTTAAATTAATTTTTTACGGAAAATTTAACTTTTCTATTTTTGGTTGAAAATAGATATTTTTTAGTTGAAAATTCAACTATTTTGTTGAAAGTTTGATTATTTTGTTGAAAGTTCATTTTTTCTTTTTGGATGAAATATCAACTTTTTTTGTTGAAGTGTAATCTTCTTTTTTTTTTAAATCTACTTTTTTGTTTATAATGCATCTTTGTAGGAAGAAAGTTCAAGTATTTGGTTGAAAATGCAACTATTTTGTTGAAAATTCAAGTATTTTATTAAAAAGTCATGTTCTTTGGTAGAAAATTCAGCTGTTTTGTTAAACATTTGTCTATTCATACAGAAAATTCGTTCATTTGAATTAAAATTTTTTTGGTGTTGAAAATTCAACTATCTTCTGAATACTTTCATTATCAGGTTGAAAATATAACGGTTTTAGGTTGAAGTTTAATTGTTTTGTTTGAAAATTCGAAGCTTGAAACTAAAAAAAGTTTAGTTAAAAATTTCAGTTGAAAATTTAACCATTTGGTTAAATATTCAACTTTTGGTTGAAAATTTAATTATTTGGTTATTTAACTATTTTCTTGAAAAGTCATATTTCTTGGGCAAAAACTCAAATATTTTGTTGAAAATTCGTCCTTTTGGATTGAAAATTCATCTTTCATGGTATAAAGTCATATTTTTTCTTTGAAATAAATAAATAAATTTGCTGGTCCTTGAATATTAATTGTCACGGTAAATGAAAAAATGGTCAGAGAATAATCAGAGAAATGTCAGGGAATTTTGAAAATAAAGTTTTTCGGCCACCCTGTTTACTTAATGGAATTGTAGTATTGGATACTATTTTAAAGAAAATTAAAAAGAGTGAAAATAGACATCCAAGATCCGATTCAGAGCTGCCGCGGACGAATTTTCGAATAAAGAAAAGTAACAGTATGAACATAGATTTGGCTACAAACTTATTACTGAAATCCTTTTGTTATTATTCTTCTTTTTGATGTCGAATAATTTCTTCCCCAAACAAGACTATTATTAGACAGATTAAAATCTAAAAACAAGGTAGAGTCGACCGGAAGGTATGATTTTGCGATTAATAATTAGTTGTGTTCTCACTTTATTTTGTCTTATTAATTTTCCCATGAAAGTACTGACTTTCTAATTTGATCCCATAGACGTGGTTCATTGGATAATCATTGAAACGTCATTGATCCATATAAGATATAAGCAAATCGACATTTCTGTTTCTGGAATCGAATTATTTCGATCGTAATTTTTAAATCGCATACAATGATAGTTGATCAATTTGATCCCGAAATTGGATCCAAATGATATGCAACGCTTCTATACAGATTTCGGATTTTTTAGTTGATCAGCAAATTGCGCATCAGAATGATCCGATTTTCAAGATCAATTCCAAAAATGCATTGAAAATTCTTTTTCGAATTTTCATGAATATCACCACCAAATTTGTTCAAATCCAAACAAAAAAAAATGTGTTTAAAAAAATGATACTTAGGGGTTCGGCAAACCCCATGAAGTTTAACACGTATTTCCCGTAAGAAAAAAAGACGTTTTTGTAAATTTTTTTTCAAAACCGTCAATGTTACGTGGATCAAGTTGATAATTATTTTTTAACCGCTTTATATATAGTTAGTTTATAGGGCCCCGAAAAGAACCCATAAGTTAAAAATTGGACTTTGCGAGTTTTTAGCGCTAATTATGATTTTTATTACGTTTTTTAAATAACAATTGTTTCTTATATATAAATTATTACTTTCTATTGATACGAATATGTTAAAATACATTGTTTAAACAATTTATTATTATTTTTAGCAATTTTCTCTCAGAATAGAGCTAGAAAATCGCAGTTTTTCCGATTTTTAAAACTTATTTTTAACTTTTCAGTTAGAGTAAGTCAATTAAAGTCAATTCAATTTAACAGAAAACATTTTTTGAACAATTTATTATTATTTATAATAATATTCTGTCCACTTTTTAATAAGAATGAGGTAATGATTAATTAGGTTAACAAAAATAATTGTTTAAAAAATTTATTATTGCTTTTAATAATACTTTCTTTGAGTAATGCTAGATAGTTGCTGTTTTTTTCTGAAATTTTCAACATTTTTTCAGTTTTTCAATTAGTGATGTAATAATAATGCAAGTTAACAAAAGTAATTGTTTAAACAACTAATCGTTGTTTATAACTACCTTCTCTCATATAATTGCTCGAAAGTTGCGGTTTTTTCTGAAATTTTTTCTTTTTCTTTTGTTTTTTAGTTATTAAAAAATAATAAATAAACATTAGAGAAAATCATTTTTTGAACAATTTTATTTTTCGTGCGAGTGTATTTGTCCGAGATGAAACAGATAATTGAAACATTTTTCAAATTTTCTATATGAATGATATTAAACGTAAACTTTCCTTGAAGTAGTTAATGAGAGCCTTTTTGTTTTAATCAATATTAATATTTATTATTTGTTCCTGACTTATGATCAAAGATTATATTATATCATATTATTACCTCGATCTAAGTGGATTGTTGACAAAACGTGGAAAATTTCAGAAAAAACCACAACTCACTAACATTATTCAAATAGAATATTATTAAAAATAATGATAAATTGTTTTAAAAATCATGTTTGTTAACTGGAATTAATTATTATCCTACTATGATTGAAAAGTAGACCGAAAGCTCGACCAAAAGTGGAAAATTTAAGAAAAACTACATTTTTCTAACATTATTTTGAGATAATATTATTATAAATAATAATAATGTATGGTTTGAAAAAATATTTTCGTTAAATTTTATTGATTATTACCTCGCTCTGTATGAAAATTTGATAACTTATTTAAAAATTCGGAAAATACCCCGATTTTCTAACTCTATTCCAATAGAAAATTGCTAAAAACAATAATAAATTGTTTAAACAATTTATATCAACATCTAATTATCAGTAGAAAGTAATATTTTATGTATCAGAAACAAAAACCTTCTGGGTTGAAAATTCTTCTTTTTGGTTTAAAAATTCAACAATTTGGTTAAAAATTTATTTTCTTTCGTAATTGAAAAATCTTTCCTCGTTAAAAATTGAACTGTTTCAAAATTAATTTTTTCAACTGAAAATTCTACTATTTAATGTTTGGTAAAAAATGTATCATCTTAGTTGAATATTCATGTGTTTGGTTGTAAATTCATCTTTTTGGGTTGAAAATTCAACTATTTGGTTGAGTTTTTTTTTCCATATTGACTGAAAAAATTTTCCTCGTTGAAAATGCCATTTTGTTTGTATAAAATTCGCCTTTTTGGTTAAATTAAACTGTTTTTCACTTAAAATTACAATATTTTTTGGTTGAAATATCAACTTTTACATTTTTCGTTAAAAATTGGTTTTTGTTGCTGTTCAAAGTTAATTTTTTAAACTGAAACATAACTATTCCATCTTTGGTTGGAAATTTCTCTTTTTTATTGAAGAATTAATGTATTTTGTTGAAAATTGGTATTTTTTGGTATAAAATGAATCTGCCTGATTGAAAATTAATTTGTTTTGGTTAAGAATCAGACTATTTTGTTAAAGTTTGCACTTTTTAGTCGAATTCAACTGTTTTTGGTTTTAAATTAAAATCTTTTTAGATTGAAATATCAACTAGAACATTTTTCGTTAGGAATTCATAGTTTTTGATTAAAAATTCAACTATTTGGTTGAAAGTCAATCCTTTGTTAAATATTAATTTTTTTTTCCATAAGATTTATAAGTTTAATTGAAAATTAGTTTTTTTTTTGTGTGAAAATACATTTTTTCAACTGAACATTTAACTATTCCATTTATTGTTGAAAAATCATGTTTTTGGTGAAAAATGCAACTACTTGATTTAAAATTCATCGTTTTTAGTTGAAAATTTGAATAGTTGTTGTAAATTCATGTATTTCGTTGAGAATTCAACGTTTTCTAAAATATTTTCTGTTGTTCCTAGGAAGTTATAAATTTTTTAGAAGTGAGAGTTAAAACTAGATGAATCTAAAGAAACACTTTGAGAAAAAAATTAGTTTCTAGACCCATAGAGATTTATAGCCCAATATAGGAAAATTAGCATTTTTCGTCCACCCTGAAATAAAAAATTTTTCTGAAACCTTCCTTGTTTTAGAAATATTATGTCGGTCATGACTAAACTACCTACGGCTTTTGCGATAAAAAGAATAACAACCGCCACTCGACAGATATTAACGATATGCCACGATTTGATATCCTGGGGTTTACTGTGATGTTTTTGCGAAAAAGGCTGTCGAGAAAAGTTATATAATTAATTAAAGTTATTATTTGGTTTAACAATAATCACTCTAATGCGTTGAAAATAATTAGGTTGCGGTATTTGCTTATTTTTTAAAAACAATTCGTATGTAATTTTTCGTCATTTGGTACACTAAGAGAAATTTCTTTATGAGTTTATGGCGTTAAACGCCCCTCGCAGTGATTTTGTTATGACGTAATTTCATAATGGAATCAGTTCTCGCGTGATGAAACACCAAATAACTGCTAGAATATTTTGAACTCAGATATAAAAAAATTACTTAATTTTATATAATAATAAGTCATCAAATGAATTGTTTAATGCATGTTTCAATTTTTCAGATATAACCTGAATCCGGAGAAAAATCCATATGTACCACAAGCTCACAAGGATGCAATTCGTCAAGAACGACTCAAGATTGTCGTAGTATAGACATTTACAAAGAATATTTATGGCAACATTTATATTCGATTGACCTGTATTGTTGAAAAATATTGTATCTGCTTTTATTTAATTGTGTATATTGTAAAAAAATGTTTTCATGTGATGGATTGTTAATAATAATTTATCTCAACGTGCTCTTTTCAAACTTTTAAGCTTGTGTTAAGAACGAAACAATTTAGTGATTAACCTACTCTATCGAGTAAAATAATATTTATTATAAATATGAAATCATTACTTTTATTTCAGTATTTGTAAAATTTTTTACGAATAAAAAAATTATATGATAAAAAAGTCGTATTAGGCTTTTTCAGGATACAGTACTTCTCTGAAGATGAGGTTAATGTTAAAAATTATAAACCTAGATATTTCTTTACACCATATGACTTTGTTTCTAAAAGGTAATAATTTGCAATAATAACATGTAATTTTCGAATAAATATTGAGTAACCGCAGCAAAATATGTGAATTTTAACGCAGAAAAGTGTTGTAATTGTTACCTTCAGGCGAGTCCTTATACAGTTTTAATGATCATACATTTTGTTCTATTCATACAATTAGGTTAACTACTTATCCAAAATAAATGAAACACATGTGTGCAGAAAATTTCATTAAAATAAAAACAGGGAGGCCCTAGGTCATGGAGAACTTGTAAATAAGGAACAATCAGGGCATTGTATTGATTAGGGAAAGTCAGGGATTTTGATAAAAATCTTGCAAAAGTCTGAGAATTTCTATTATAGGCACTATAAATAACTGTCAAGGATAATAAACTTGAAAATTTAAATTTTTTAATTGAAATTATTTTATTCCTTTTATAAAATGTTACAAGATTAAGATTCTGGTATTTGAATATTAATGATCAATAAAAATGTAAAAATGGCCAGAGAAAAATTAGACAGTAAATTTTGACTTGTATTTATATTTTTATTTTTTTGCAGTTGTTTCCTCCTGACGATTATATTTCTAGCTACATATTCTTTTATCTGATTGAAAATTTCATGTTTCAGAAAATCATCCTTTTTAGTTGGAAATTCAACTGTTTTATTGAAAATTCGTCTTTCTGGGTTGAAAATTAAACTATTTTGTCAGAAAATTAAGTTTCTGTTAAAAAGTCATATTTCGGCGTTAAAAATTCAACTGAAATCTTTCTTGGTTGAAAATTAAACAATTTTTTCACAATTCGTCTTTTCAGTTTAAACACTGAATTGTTCTAGAAGGAATTTTTTTCTACGAATGGTACTGTTTAGTTGAAAATTAATCTTCTTTGGTTGCGGATTCAACTATTTGGTTGAAAGTTCTTTTCTTTTAATTCAACTGGTTTCGATTTTGATTTCGAATCTTTTTTGGTTGACATATTTACTATTACATTATTCGTTGAAAATTATTTTGTTTGTTTGTTGAAAATTGAACTATTTGGTTAAACTTTGTTAAAAATCATTGTTTTTGTTGAAGATTCATCATTTTAATTGAAAATTCATCTCTTCGGTTGAATGTTCAACCATTTTGTTGAAAATTGATGTTTTTGAATTGAAAATTCAACTACTTGGGTAAAAGTTGAATTACTTTGTTAACAATTCATTTGATTGGTTGAAGGATCACCTTTTGTTAAAAAAATTAACTATTTGGTTGAAAATTCGTCTTTCTTGGTTGAATTCAACTGGTTTTGATTGATAATAATAGAAATATTTTTTAGTTGATATATCTACTATGACATTATTCGTTAAAAACTATTACTTTTTTGGTTAATAATTAAACTACTTGGTTGATGGTTAAACAACTTTGTTTAAAAAATATTCTTTTGTGAACATTCATCATTTTAATTGAAAATTCATCTCTTTGATTGAAAATTCGTTTCTTTTTTGGTTGAAAATTCAAATATTTCAGTTCAATATTCATCATTTTATGATGCTTGAAAATTCATCTCTTTGACTGAAACTTTAACTATTTTGTTGAAAAATTTTTTTTTCTTGAAAACTCATCTTCTTGATTTAAGATTTCCTCTTTCTTGATTGAAAATAAAAATGTTTGGTTAAAAATTAACTTTTTTGTTGAACATTCATATTTTCGGTTAAAAATTCAACACTTTTGTAGAAAATTCGTATTTTGGCTTTCAAGTTCAAAAATTTGGATGAAATTTTTTTCTTTCTTGAGTGAAAAATCTTTATTTTTTGAAAATTCATTATTTTAATTGAAAATTCATCCCTTTGTTTCACAATTAGACTATTTTGTGGAAAATACGCTTTATTGATGAAAATTAATTTTTTCACTGAAAATTCACTTTCTCTATTTTTTGTTGGAAATTGATCTTTTTTACTTGAAGATTAAATTTTTTGTTCTAAAATAAATGAATTTTTTCGAAAATTGATCTTTTTCGGTACATAACAAACTTCTTCGTCTAAAATTCGACTTTTTGGTTTTATAATTCAGCTCTTTTGGTAGAAATTGTACCCTTTTTTGTTGAAAATACAACTATTACATTTTTTGTTAACAATTCATCTTTATAGATTAAAAACTCAACCATTTTGTTAAAAATTCAACTATTTTGTGGAAAATTTAATTACTGCGTTGAAAGTTTAATTCTTTTGTGGAAAATTGAACTATTTTGGTGAAAATAAAACTTTTTGGGTTGAAAATTTAATTGACCTCTAAGAAATGCTTCTTTTTAGTTTGAAAATTGAACTATCTGGTTGAGTATGAAACTGTTTTTGATTGAAGTTCAAACTTTTTTACTAAAATTCAACTCTTTGGTTAAAAATTTATTTTTTTGGGTAGAAATTTCAAGTATTTGGTTCAAAATGCAATAACTGTTTTTGGTTGAAGATTAATCTTTTTTATTGAGATTCGACTATGTGGTTCAAAATTCATCTTTGTATGCTGAAAATTAAAAAATTTGGGTAAAAATGCACCTATTCTGTTGAAAATTCAATTAAATTTTTGAAAATTTAGCTATTGTGTTCACAAGTCATCTTTTTTGGTCGAAAACTCAACTGTTCTGTCAAAAATTCGTCCTTTTGGATTGATACTTTACCTTTTATTGTAGAAAATACATCTTTTTTGGACAAAATCAATAAATAAACTTGAAATTTTCAAATTTATATCTGAAATTGTTTTATTCAGTTTATAAAAGATTGTATATTAAAAATGTTACAAGATTGAAATGCTGGTCTTTGAATATTAATGGTCAGGGAAAATTAAAAACTGGCGAAGAAAAAATCAGCGAAAAGTCAGGGAATTTTGAAAAATGTAGTTTTTCGGCTGCCCTGTCAAAAGATAATTTGAATTGTAATAAATATCTATGGATCAAAATATATTTCTGTTCCATATTTAAACTTAAATCCGATAAAACATAATAATGATGTAAGTAGAAAATGACGTAAAGTGCACTTCTTGTTTCTACGATATTAGTGCACTTTAAGAATATTTTCTATGCAGAATCTGGATCAGTTAATTGTAACATCAGGAAGTATACTGCGTCAAAAAGCACTTTCATACGTGGGAAAATGCAATTTCTAATTTCTAACGAGAAATCCACAGGCGATGCTCTTCTTGCCAGTTTTCAATCTAGGCAATCGTAATATGCAAATTTCAATCATAACGAGCTTAATGAACCCAATAAACTATATTCTAAGGTTTATATCGTACCACCAGTAAGCGATGTAGTATAAATTTTTTTGCATAATAGTAATAAGAGGAATGCCGCAACAGGTTCGAATGTCTTCAATTTATACGGAAATATATTGAAGTTTCAACAAAATATTTGAATTTTCAGCCAAAAAAGATTTTTAACCCGCAAGTTGCAATAATACCAAAAAAGTTGATCTATCAAGCAAAAGCGAGAAATTATCAACAAAATAGTTGAAAATTTAATCAAATATTTACATTTCCAAGCCAAAAATACGAATTTTTCTGGTTGAAAATTCATCATTACCGGTTTAAAAGTCAAGTATTTTCTAAAAAATTTGACCTTAAAACCGAAAATGATGAACTTTCAACAAGAAAATTAATTTTCAACCACGAAAGATACATTTTTAACAAAATAGTTGGATTTTTGACTAAAAAAAGATAAGGTTTCAACTGAAAATGCAATATTCAAATTTCAAGTATAAACATTAATTTTCAACAAAGAAACAAAATTTTCAAAGAGTTGAATTCAACCAAAAAATACCAATTATTCATAAAATAGGTAAATCCTCAACCAAAAAGATGAATCTTAAAAAAACCTGAATTTTTAACCACAATTTTTAACATTTTAACATGAATTTTGAAGCCAAAAAGACGAGTTATAAAAAACAATTGAATTTTCAACCCGAAAATATGAATTTTTTACCACATAGTCGAACTTTCAACTGCAAGGATTAATTTTCAACCAAGAAGATTAATTTTTTTACCAAAAATGTCGAATTTTCAACAAAATACATGAATTTTTAACCAAATAGTTGAATTCTCAAAAAAGGAGTTGTACTTTCAATCAAATAGTTACATATTCAAGCCGAAATAGACTAAAACTGGAATGTTTGAGTCTAAGGTTTAAAGATTAATTTTCAACAAAAAAAATAATTTTCACAAAGTTGAATTCAATAAAAAAGACAATTTTTTTAACAAAATAGTTGAATCCTCAACCAAAAAGATTAATTTGCTACAAAAAATGGCTTTACTGATAAGGAATAAATTCTTTACCAAAAATGAAATAATTCAATTTTCAGATAAAGCCATAATTTTAAACCAAATAGAAACGAATTTTAAACAAAGTAGTTTAATTTTCAACCAAAAAGGTGAATCTTTTTTAAAAAATAGTGTTTAACAAGCCTTTTGAATTTTAAAGCCAAAAAGACAAATTATACAAAAAAGTTAAATATTCAAACCTAACATATGATTTGTCAACAAAAAAGCAAATTTTCTACTAAATAGTTGCATTATGAAATAAATATTTGAATTCTTAATCAAATAGTTGAATTTTCTACCAAAATATTTGAATTTTTAAACAGAAATTATTATCTTTACAACAAATAGTTGAATTTTCAACTAGAAAATATAAAATTTCAGTTACTAATATCAATTTCCAATAAAAAACGGAATCGTTACGTTTTCAGTTTGAAAAATGCATTCTCAGATAAAAAACATTATTTCAAAATGTTCAATTTTTAACAGAAGAGATGAATTTTTAACTGTAGTTATCGATCTTAATAAAAAACGTATTTTCGACAAAAGAGTTCAACTTTCAACCAAGCGTTGAGTTTTCAATACATGAATTTTCAGCCAAATAGTTGAAGTTTTAACTAAATGAGATACAGATTTACCCAGAAATGTAATAGTTAAATTTTCAGTTACAATCATTAATTTTCAATCAAAAATTAAACGCATTTTTAACGAAACAGTCGACTTTCCGACCAAAAAATATACATTTCTAACAAAATGGTTGCATTTTCATCAAAATAATCAAATTTTCAACCAAATAGTAGAAATTTAAACCAAAGGAGAATAATTCCGACCTAAAAATATAATAGTAGTAGACTAATCAACAAAGAAAATTAATTTTTAACAGAAAGTAGTTGGGTTTTCTTATTGGATTCTATTAATTCAGTGTGAAGTCGAAAATATGAAAGTGATTTTTAAAATGATAAGGTTATTATCTAAACTTCATCTTCTTACTCAAATTGTTAACGTAGTTTATGTTTCAGGTAGTCTTGTGTCGCACAGTGGGGCAAAAAAAAACTTTCGTGGACAAATTGATTTTCAGAAGACAATTATTATCCGATTTCAACTTTTTTTTTTAATTAAAAGCTAATAAAATTTCGCATCGAACTGTGATGGCCGATTTTATATTTCTGTTTATTTAATAACAAAAATGAAAAAAAAAAGTTGACTTTTGAAATATACCAGTTTGAAAAAAATGCTTTGATTGAATCAAAAATACCTAGAAAACTGAAAGCAACTATCCAGAAAAGATGTCCAATGACGATGCAAATGTTAAAAAATTGATTGAATTTGTTATAAACAAATAAGTGAATAAAAATTGTTTCGTGGGGATTAGCGGCGATTCGTCTCTTGATTCGCACTAAATTTGAAAAATTTATGGACAAAAAGGGTTTTTCAGTTAAATTAATAAAAGTTAATAAATAATTTGTCATTGAAAAAGCAATTCTTATAAACAAATATCCATATCAGGTATTTTTGATGAAATAAATAAAGTTTTTTCTATGGAATCGATCATATATTACTTGGAAATAAAACCTAAGTATCATATTTGGTCACCAAATAAAAGTTAATAATTGTTTAAACTACCTTAATTAACAAATGCACTATTTAGATATTCTTGGAGATACAAACTTGATTTTTTCGATGCAATTAATTGTAAATAACTAACTTCTAAACTTTTGAGAACATTTTGATGACAGTAAACAATTTATTATTGTAAAAAACAATTGTGTAAGAAAAATGTTATCATTTTATGTATTTATAAATAAAATTCCGCTTTTTTTCACGGAATTGATAGCCAGTTATGTAACAATGATTTTTTGCTACGAATCGATAACATTTGATAATTATTTAACCAAACTTAATTAAAAAATACATTATTTGGCTATTTTTCAGCATTTAAACTTGTTTTCTTGTGTAATCAACTGTTTATAACACTCTTTTTAACTTTTTTTGATAGTCCGATAACGATCCACTATTTTTATTTTTATTAACAATTTAATTAACGTAAACATACACGGTATATAATCCACACCTGTGAAATACTTGTTTATAACAAATTTAATAACTTTTGTAACATTTGTATTGCTATTAGACATCTTTTTTGGATAGTTGCTTTCAGTTTTTTAGGCATTTTTGATTGAATCAAAGCATTTTTTTAAAACCGGTATACTTCAAAAGTCATTTTTTTTTTCATTTTGGTTAGTAAATGAACAAAAAAATAAACAAAAATTTGAAAATCGGCCATGATAGTAATATGCGAAATTTTATTAGCTTTAAAAAAAAAAGTTAAAATCGGATAATAATTGTCTTCTGAAAATCAATTTGTCCACGGACGTGTTTTTTGCCACACTGTGCGGTGTTGCGGAATGAACCGCCAATTCTAGATTGATCTAAAATTGATATCTCCCCTTTTATACTCGCGTTCTCCTGAATCTTAGAATTTCCTTTCAGAAAAATATGAAAAACTAATCAAATGTTCACTACTTTTTGTTTGGACTTCCTACTATATATCATGAAGCTTACGTTTAAAAAAACGAATTTTCAGTCAATTTACAGCTCCTTTTGGCTTCCTAGCTTTTTTTAATTCCAAGAATATCCATATTTTCATAAATTACTAGCAGACCCGACAGAGGTTGTCCTGTACACACGTCTTAAATTCGAAAATTTTTAAATTTTTTGAATAAGCTGTAATAGTTTGGACCGTTTTGATAAAAATTTTTATTAAAAAGTTATATTTTTTTAATGTACAAAAACTTAATTTATCGTAATGCCATTTGATGTACAATATTTTTGGTTAATTCTTGAGGGGGGGGGGGGGGGTCGGAAAAAGTACACGTTTTTCCACAAGGGGCGAGGGGGCGGGAAAGTAAAAAATGGTAAAAAATTGTCCATGTGGTAGAGGAAACCTCCCTACAGTGGATAATGATTAATTGAAAATACTAATGTTAGTAAAAACTTAATTAAATTTAATCAATTGTTTAGAGACGATACGTCTTCATAAATTAAATTTAAAATTAATTATTTCACGTATATTTGTGCTTTGAATGAATGATTATCCACTGTAGGTTGCAATATCCACTATAGGGATGTTTCCTCTATATGAAATACCACTTAGATACTTACATAACATTGAGTATGTTTCCTGCTGGTAAATTTGAACTTAATAAGTATGAAAAACACTTTTTCCCCTGTTTAAGGAATTCTTCTTTTTCTCTCTCTTCTCAAGAATCTTCATCTTTTCTCCCTTTTTCTTGTTTTTTCGCTCAAATTTGAACTGCAATAATTGAATCCAATAAGAAATTCCAACTATTTTTGGTTAAAAAGTTTACTATTCAATTTTTGCTTCGGAATTCATCTCGCTTGGTTAAAAGTTCTAATATTTGGTTGAAAATTTAAATATTTCATTAAAAATGCAACTATTTTGTTAAAAAGTCTTCTTTCTTGTTCAAAAATTCAACTACTTGTTTGAGAGTTGAATAAATTAATTTGTTTAGTTCAAGATTCATCTCTTTGGTTAAAAATTCCACTATTCCATTTTTAGAAAATTAATCTTTTTCAGTTGAAATTTAACTTTTTTGGAAAATCAACTGTTTTGTAGAAACTTCGTCTTCTTGGCTACAAAATTTAACGATTTAGTAGAAAATCAAACTATTTGATTGAAAACTAGCTTGTTTGGTAACAATTTCGTGGACAAATAAATTTTTGGTTGAAAAATAATATTCTTTAGTTGGAAATTGAATTGTTCTGTAGATAATTCGTCTCTTTGGTTTCAAAATTCAACAAATTTGTTGAGGATTGAAATACTTTGTCGAAAGTTCATTTAACTATTTCATTTTTAGAAAATTAATCTTCTTGGTTGAAAAATTATCTGTTAGGTTGAACACTTTTGCTGAAAATTAATTTTTTTTAAATAGACTACTTCGTTCAAAGTAAAACTACTTTCTGAAGAATTTATTGTTGATAATAATAATAATAATTAAATGTGAAAATTGTTTTTTAGAATATTTGTCAAACAAAATAGTTCAATTTTCTACCAAACTGCTGAATTTTCAAGCAAAACTTTTTTGTTGAAAATTCATATTTTACGTTGAAAATTAAATAATTTGGTTAAAAGTAAACTATTTTTATGAAAATGTAACTACTTTGCAGAAAATCCAGTTTTTGTTTAAAAATAATATTTTTGAGTTGAAAATGCAATTTTTTATAGATAAATCGTCTTTTTGGCTTTGAAGTTCAACTATTATGTTGAAAATTGATGTATTTTGTTGGAAATTTGACTTTTTGATTACAAGTTTTTCTTTTTTGGTTGAGAATTCAATTACCTAGTTAAAAGTTGAATTACTTTGGTAACATTTTTTTTTAACTTTCACCTCTTTGGTTGAAAATTTAAGTTTTTTGTTGAAATTTTTTTTTTCTTTGGTTAAAATTGAATTTTTTATCTAAAGATTTAACTATTTGGTGGAAAATGAACTTGAAAAAAAAATATTTTTTCTGAACTGTTTTGTAGATAATTCGTCTTTTTCGCTTCAAAATTCAATAACTTTGTTGAAAAATGGCGTTCTTTAAAATGAAAAATCGTGTTTTTTGAGTTAGAAATTCGCCTTTTTGATTGAATTTAACTGTCCGAAAATTCGTTCTTTTTTTGTTGAAAATTAATTTTTTTAATTCAAAATTTGAAGATTCCATATTTAGTTCAAAAAATATATTTTATAGATGAAAATTCAACTATTTGGTTTGAAATACACCTTTATTAATTGAAAATCTATCTTTTTGGTTGAGAATTCAACTATTTTGTTAAAACTGCGTTTTTTGTCGTTTAATTTAACTGGTGAAATATTGTTTTTTTTTTGGCTTGAAAATTCGATCACTTGGTTTAAAATTCATCTTTCTTGATTGAAATTAATCTTTTGTGGTCGAAAATTCAACTTGTTGTTAAAAATTCATCCTTTTGGTTCGAATATTAATCTTTTATGGTAGAAAAGTTATCTTTCTTGATTGAAAATTGATCTTTTGTTAAAAGTTCAACTATTTTATTTAAAAATTCTTCCCTTTTGATTGAAAGTTTAACTATTCGGCTGCTAATAGAACTGTTTTGTTAAAAATTAATCATTTTTTCTCTTAAATTTGTCTTTTTGGGTTGAAAATTCATCTCTTTTAGCAGCAAATCTTTTTGAGATGACAATTCAACTATTATGTTGAAAATGTAATATATTTCGAATAATTGATATATTCGATATATATATATACATATATATTATAATTGATATATAATGCTTGAATATATTTCGACTTGAAATCCTAGAAATTTAAAGTTTTTGATATTGAATTCAATATGGTATTTTTGTTTGAAGAGAATATTAGACTACGTCACTTTACGGAAAGGCGGGGGGGGGGGGGGGTCAAAAATAGCCCGCAATTGGTAACGTAGTTCTCAGATGGCCCCTTAGGAAAAATGTGTTTTTAAAAATCTATTTAAAAATTAAAAAATCTTTAATAATAAGTTGAGTTTTCCAGCCTGGATAGCTATGCCTATACTCATTTTACATCTTTTAATCATGCGATGTTGCAATATTCTATGAATTAATTTTCATCATGTTAATTTTATTCAGCGTCATCCAGTTCACCGATATAAAGAGACAGGTGAGCGATAACTTCATGGGTAATAGAGAACAACCGACGACAGGTATTTAATAATGATATAATAGTAGTCTACCTATCTAAATGCTTTACTATTTTAGCTATTTTCTATAGAGAAATATGTTAATAAAAAATTAAATTTTATAACAGAATTTCATACTTTTAGGCAACATAAAAATCGACTATACAAAAAAGTATAATGTTGCATGAAAACATTACCGCGCAATTACTATTATATAATGGGGTTATTTAGAATATATTTTTTCAGGTAAGATTTTCTGGTTTCATATTTTATTTATTATAGGTTGAGGTTTGCAACACTGTAGTAAATATCGCACTCTATTCCACGTTTCCAATAGAGCAAAGAGCAATACATAAAAACAGTTAAACTGTCTGTGGCTGGGAGTTCTATTTATTTCCATATATTCGACGTCTGGGAATTTAATTTTTATCCTATTTACAAATTTGTGGGAAAATCTCTGAAATCGATGACTCACTGACCTGTAATGCGTATAATAATAATGTACCTTCGCAGCTATTAAGAATAAGAAAAGATCTGCTGATGTCTCGGTGGCGTAATTGGTTAACGCTCCACTTATGGATAGTGGCGTTCCCGGTTCAAATCTAGGCTAAACAGATGTTTTCTTGTTCTTCAAAAATCATTTGTTCGCAGTAATCGTTTTATAATTGAAATTTTTATTAATTGAAAAATTTTATACTCGGATCTCAAAAAATTAATTAAATAATTACCCTATTCTCAGAAGTTCAGAACATAGATTTGTTAGGAATAAAAAATACAGTAGGCTGAACCCGGGCAATATTGTTAACGTTTATTTGAAAACTAGAAAAAATAGCGCAGTAGGCGTGCTTATCACACGTTTCTGGTTTTGATTGTCTGATAATAAAATTAAAATATATGCTTCATTTTCAATTACTATAAAATATAATTACTCACCATTAATTAAGCTAATTTTTTTTTAAATTTGAATGAATGTTTGTAGTTTAAAATCATTAAATTTTAAATATCATTCTGAGATATGTAGGTCTAACCTATGAATATTTGCAATCGGAGATCCTTCAATTTTTATTGTGTATAATTTAAAATTATGTAGTTTGGAATATTTTCTTTAAATAGATGAATTTTGAGGATTTACAATTGCAAATTCTTTAATAAATAAAACTTCTTAAATTTGCATGATTTTGAAGATCAAGAGTCAAGTTTTCGATTCTTCCACATTGAAGAAGTTTCTAATTTTAATCATAAAAATTACAGAATTGTTAATTGTAAAACTTAAAATTTTCATGATTTTTAATTTTTTAAATTGAAGAATTTTTAATTTTGAAGATTTACAATTCAAAGTTCTACAATTTAAAAAAATTACAACAGAAAATTCTTGAATTTTTAAAATATAAAATTACAAATAATTATTTAATTTTTAAGATTTATATTTTAAAAGTATGTATTTTGGAATGTTTTTGTTGAATAGTTCAATTTTGAAGATTTACAATTGAAAATTCTTCCACTTTCAAGATTTTCAATTTAAAAATGTTCAACTTTCAATATGTACAATTGAAAACTCTCAAAATTAAAAAAACTGCAAACAAAATTTCTTAAACTTTAATGATTTTAGAGATTCAAAGTCAAGTTTTAATGTCTAAATCTTCCAAATTCAAGAAATTTTGAATGTGAAGCACCAAAATTACAGAATTTTTAATGTATGCATTTTATTATACTCGGCGGCTTTATGATAAGAAAAATGAATATATGATGCTGAAATTTTGGAAAATGGTTTGAAATATTAGAATGGCACGTCTGTCTGGTCCATTTGAGTTTTTATTTTGTTTAAATAATGCAATTTTAATAATTATATTTTCGCTAGGGTTCTAAAGCCCTATTCTTAGTTACATTTCAAATTCAAAATGAATAAAATTTATCCTACTTTGAAAGATAATAGAATTGTTAAGAATAATGAAGATGGAATTGTTTGCAGGAGACTTTTATTTAAAAAAATTAAATAGATTGGATTCATCTATAAAGCATCAGTAGAGATAAATGTAGCATGTATTCATGCGTGATATAATAAGAATAAATCTAGAGTGGCCTTTAGAAACTTATTTGCATTTGCACTTAAATGTCACTGAAGTTGATATTATGATTTTTTATATAGAAATATGATTTCTGTCATGTTAAATTACAATTTATTAGTAACGACATATAACTGCGTTCTTATTATACAAGTAGGACAGACAAATTAGGATTTCGGCTGGAACAAACTAGAGACACTGAGAATTTGGTCTCAAAATATCCTGATGGACGTCCTTTTAAAGCCCTGAAAACTTCGGGGCTGCTTTTTCCTAATTAATTGTTGGTTATAAACGAAAAACATGAAATCGCAACATTTTTTCAACAAATTTGCTTGGATTGTTACTTTCGATTAAGGCGAAAGTAAAAAGTGTATAAAACTTTGTTTTTAGAGTATAAAATTAGCTTTAAAATTAGTCCCCAGCGAATATCCTACGACAAATAGTCTACGAGATATGAATTTGTTAATTAACATTGTCCGTTTTTAACTGAAGACAAAGCGATGATGAATTTTCATTGTTGCAAACAAGAATAGCGATCGGATTTTTTCTATTGGATTCTCAAATTGGATAGTTCAGAGTATTAAAATAATTTTTTTGGGATTTCAGCATTCAAAAATAACACAGGGGTGGGGGAGCACTTTATTTTTTATAAACTCATAATTTGTAAAAAAAATCGGTTGTGTTTCATTTCGCGGAAATATCTAACAGATTGTGCATCTTCAAGAAAAAGTATGTTTAAGACGTCAACAAAATTTCTCACATTGTTTTTAAAAAATCGCTGTAAAAATAATTTTCTTACCGTACTTACAGCTGCCAGAAACATCTAGAAACTTAGATATAACCATTCAGGAAGTTGGATTTTTATTATTATTTTTTAAAAAATTTACGTGTAATATATTCTTTGCAAAAAATATCATTTGAATAGAGTTTATAAAAAATTCCAGAGAAAAAAATATTGTTTAGAACGATTTCTTATGAATTATGTGAAAGATTTTGTTGACATCTTAAACATACTTTTTCCTGAAGATGCACATTATAGGGTGGGTCGAAAATAAATACTTTTGGAATTCGAAATCGCTACAACGCAGAAAAGTAGCTTATTGGTGTCCTAAAAAAGTATAATTAATTTGGAATCGATCGGCATGCAGCTTGGTTACCCGCGCTCGAAAAAAAGGTTTTAAAAATTTCTTGTTTGCAGAGTTTCAAAATTTTATTGAGTTTAAATTTTTTTTTACATACCTGAAGGTCAAAAAAGTCTTCTCAATTTTTTCGGATTTTAATCTATCATTTTCTGAGAGATAATTCCTATTTAATTTACCATTGTTTTCGGAAATTTTTTTTAACACGTTTGCAAATAGGAGAAGAATTATTTGAGGTACATGAAAACTCTTTAGTGACAAAAATGCATTAGAAAAAAAAATCCCCAAGACCCAGGAATCGATATTGGCCATACAGCGAATTTTGGAAATTTTGATTTTGGTATTCTGTGAAGTTATCTTCATAACTTGTAGTTTAAACATTTTTGTGAGCATGTGTGGGTTTTTTAAACATAGAAATACACTAGAAAAGAAATCCACGAGACTCAGGAATCAAAATTGGCGATACAGCGAGTTTTTGAAATTTTGATTTTGGTATTTCGTGATTATAATATATATTATATATTATATATATATGATTATTATATATTATATTATATTTATAACTTGTAGTTTAAACATTTTTGTGAGCATGTGTGGATTTTTTAAACATAGAAATACGCTAGAAAAAAAATCGACAAGACCCAAGAATCGAAATTGGAATGACACAACATTTTCTTATTTCAGAATTTTGTATCTAGCAGAATTAATTTTGTTTATTTATAAGTTTAACATTTTTTGAAATTTCCTGAAAAAAGAAGAAAATGGGTGAAATTCCATGTACAAAGAACGATACCTTCTTTCAGTTCAAAAAAGAATTGCATCTAAGGAAATCAGGTTCACAGGTAACTTTTTAAATTCAATAAACACCGATTCAGCATTTTTGAAAGTTGCTGTTTTCAATTAAGATTCCTGGATCATGTCGAATTTTTTTCTAGTGTATTTCTAGGCCTAAAAATTCCACACAAGCTCGAAAAATGTTAAACTTATTATTATTATTATTATAGATTAGCAGTTCGAACTCGAAAGTTCATTGCCTCATCTACCCGAGACCGCCACACATCTCTATCTTGTGCATTCTCCATCCAGTTTAAGTAATCATGTCCTAGTTCTTTTAGATCATCCCTTACATTTTTCTCCCATCTGTTTCTCGGTCTGCCTAGGGGTCTCTTACCAGTCGGTCTCCCTCTTAAAACTTGCGCCACTGTTCTTTCATTGCCCATTCTTGCTACATGCCCCGCCCATCTTAATTTACGCGCTTTCATTACTCTATTAATATTTGCTGACCCGTAGAGAGCGTGCAGCTCATTATTATGCAGTTTTCTCCACTCGCCGGTCTCTTCGTCCCTTTTTGGACCATAGATTTTTCTAAGTACTTTATTCTCGAAAACTCTAAACCTATTCTCTTCTCCTTTCGTCAGCGCCCACGTTTCACACCCGTACATGACGACCGGCATTATTATCGTTTTGTAAATTCTTACTTTGATGTTTCTAGATAGCGATCGCGATTTTAGTAGCGTGTTTGCTGCATAATAGCACCTATTGCCAGCGTGTAGCCGCGCATTGATTTCCGTTTTAATCTTATTTTCGCTAGTTATAATAGACCCGAGGTATTTAAACTCGTTAACCCTTTCGAATTTCATATTTCCGGCCATTAGATCCCCGTCTTGATTACTTTGTCCGGACCTGACGACGGTCATATATTTTGTCTTCGATTCGCTAACTTCCAAGCCAATCTCTTTGGCTTTTGCGATCAAGATTTCTGCATTTTTAGCTACCGTTTCTTTATCATCCCCTAGTACGTCGAGATCATCCGCATATCCAAGAATTTGTATTACCCCATTGAGGGTAGCACCGGTCGGGTTCGCCTGCACTTGCCTAACCACGTATTCTAAAACTAAGTTAAAAAGGACGCACGAAAGTGCATCGCCCTGTTTCAGGCCATCGCGGATCGAAAACTCTTCAGATAAACTACCGTTTACGCGTATTCTACCCTTACTGCCGCTTAAGCAAATTTCGATAAGTCTAACCAATTTTCTTGGCACACCCAAGAACTCTAGGATCCAGTACATTCGCGCGCGTATAATAGAGTCGTAAGCTTTTTTAAAATCGATAAATAGCTGATGTACTGCTTCTTTAAATTCCCATTTCTTTTCTAACAGTTGTCTAATTGTAAACATTTGATCGCTTGTAGATCGGTTTCGGCGGAATCCACACTGGTAATCCCCAATGATTTCCTCGGCAAAAGGAGTTAGTCTACTTAGGATAACATTAGACAGGATCTTGTAGCACGAAGGCACAAGTGAAATTCCCCGATAGTTGTTACAGTTAGTTTTATCGCCTTTTTTAAAGATGGGAATAATGATAGAGGTATTCCATTCTTCCGGCATGCGTTCTGTTTTCCAAACTGCGCGTATCAATTTACAAATTTGCCTTGTGAGGCAAGGGCCTCCATTTTTTATCAGTTCTGACGGTAGGTCATCGATGCCCGCGGCTTTGTTATTTTTCAACTTCTTGATGGCCATTTCTATTTCTATATCAGTAGGATCGTTAATTAATAGATCAGCAGTGTGGATTTCGCCGAGATTACCTTCAACGGGGGCTTCACGTACATTTAATAGTTTATCGAAATAATCTTTCCATAAATTCAGTCTCTCTGTCGCATCTTTCTGTCATTTCAATTTCGATTCCTGGGTCTTGTGGATTTTTTTTTCTAGTGTAGTTCTGTGTTTGAAAGACCTCCACATGCTCAGCAAAATATTTAAACTACAAGTTATAAAGATAAGTTCATGAAATACCACAATTTAAAAATTCGCTCTATCGCCAATTTCGATTCCTGGGTCTTGTCGATATTTCTAGTGTATTTTTATGTTCAAAAAAACCCACACATGCGCACAAAAATGTTTCAACTACATGTTATGAAGATAAGTTCATGAAATACCAAAATCAAAAATGTTAAAATTCGCTGTATTACCAATTTCAATTCCTGGGTCTTGGGGATTTTTTTTCTAATTCATTTTTGTCACTGAAAAGTTTTCATGTACCTCAAATAATTCTCCTCCTATTTGCAAACTTGGTAAAAAAAATTTCCGAAAACAATGGTAAATTAAATAGGAATTATCTCTCAGAAAATGATAGATTAAAATTCGAAAAAAATTGAGAAGACCTTTTTGACCTCCAGTATATAAAAAAAATTGAAACTCAATAAAATTTTAAAACTCTGCAAACAATAAATTTTTGAAACCTTTTTTTCGAGCGCGGGTAACCAAGCTGCATGCCGATCGATTCCAAATTAATTATACTTTTTTAGGACCCCAATACGCCACTTTTCCGCATTGTAGCGATTTCGAATTCCAAAAGTATTTATTTTCGACCCACCCTAAGCTAGATATTTCAGCGAAACTGAACCGATTTCAGAATCCAATAGCAAAAACCCAATCACGCTTTTTTTGCAACAATGAAAATTCATCATCGCTTTGTCTTCACTGAAAAACGTACAGTTTTAATTTAAAAAATTTATTTCTTGTAAGCTATTTGTCGTATGATTTTCGGTAAGAGCTTATTTTAAAGCTTATTTCATACTCTAAAAACAAAATCATATATTTCCTAGATTCCTATATCCTATATTTTGTTAATAACAAACATTTTCTATATTTTGTTAATAACAAACAATTGATTAAGAAATCAGCCTCGAAAACTTTCGGTCTTCAAAGGGACGTTCATCCAAACATTTTAAGACAAGCATCTCCGTGTCTCTAATTTGTTCTAGCAAATGGCCTTTTTTGAGCTAATTGGACTGTACTATAGGTGAAAAACTTCAGTAAATGGTACTCTGAGTAACTCAATTACAACCGTTAGAAAAAGTATCGACTCTCTTCCTATAGACTTCTGAGAATTGTTGGGATTTCATAATTTTCCATTTAACAATAATCTCTGCACATTTGAGGTTTATCAGGTAATAATTTCTCAGATGCTGCACCAGGTAAGTGGAACAAATTGTAAGACTAGATATCATTAAATCGAATAATGATACTAATTATTATTAGTTTAGAGTAATATAACAGATTTTCGCGATAATGTTGAGCAAAAGGGAGAAAAAGAAGGCTGGATTTAAGTAGAGTAGTAGTAAGGGGCATAGTTGCCCCTTACTACTTATAGTTCCGGAAGCACTCCGCCTACAATCTTTACTTAGCTAGTTTTCAATTACATGATAATATAGAAGCAGGGCGTGTGCAGTCTAAACTTACAAAAGTGATATTGGATCTCATATTAATCAACGCATTTCTGTAGAAATCTTAATCATTTCTTGTTATGCAATTTTTCTTCAATTATAAAATCACTATGAACAAGGAAACCTTATGTAGCTCAATATAAAAAAGTGGTATTTTTATTTATTATAAAACTAGCAGTAAGTGGTATGAGATTTTAAATTCTTAACAGTGAAAATTATATTCCTCTTCCAACCTAAAAACTTAAATCTTCATTTTATACAAAAAGGCACTTTTATAAGATTTTCTTCACTTCACTTTTTGCTTTACGATAAGAAACGATATTTTTCAAATTATTATCTTTTATGTATTAAGAAACATATACCTTTCTTCTTTTTATAGATATTTCAGTAACAAATCGGCTTGTGCAGTGCGATACCGATACACTCAATCTTTATTTTCAAGGAGAAGAATAATTTTTCTTTGATGAAAACTTTTTATTTTTATTCAGCCTACCATATCTTGGGAGAAAGTTTTTATTATTGTTTAAAATTGAAGAATATATATTTTTAGTTTTTAGTTTTTCTAATAAAACTCATTCTTTCCCAATTTAGCAACTTAATATTTTGAAAGCAAGTTTTTATTTATTTTTTAAACTGAAAATTGCACTTTTTATCGTGATCAGCAATCAAGTCTGTTCCAATTTGACGTTCCTGTTCCATTTAGATTGTAATCGTCCATATTCTATTTCTCGGAACTGGATAATTTTTTTCAATAATACTTTTTTGGCCTTAATTCAGAAACACTTCTGTTTGTTCGGGAGTAAACTTTTGTTTCATCTTCAAATGGTGATTTCGATTTTACAGAATGTTATTTCGCTCTCCTGGAAAATACAAATTTTTTTGTATATCCAATTCTCTACTGGAACCCTTTCCTTATAAACAAAAATGAACTGTTTAAACAATTGTTTGTTAACTTGCAATAATTATTATCTCACTAAATAAAAATGGGCAAAAAGTTAAATATTTAGAACAAACCGCAACTATCTAACATGACTGTAGGAGAAGATAGTTATAAACAATGATAATTTGTTTAAAAATTATGTTTGTCAAATTGCATTAATTATTACCTCGCTCTAAGGTAAAATTGAACAAAAAGTGACAAATTTCAGGAAAAAACGCAACTATTTAGCATTACTATAGGAGAGGATAGTTATAAACTATAATAATTTGTTCAAACAATCGTTTGTTAAATTTCATGGTGGAAAAAGGAGGCCGAAAACCCCTGTTTTTTGGATGCTTTGCCCTCTAACAATTGTGAGTAATTTTTAAAATAAAAGCGATTATACCGTTGAATTCGGAAGATCTTAAGCTTTTATTTGCTTTTTATAAAAAAACTCAGAGATTTTTTTCTGAGCGAGTTGCAATCAAAAGAAGTGAGTTGCCTCGAATTTTCGCCCCAACTTTAATCTAACGAATTTTCCTATTTAACTACTATTGATAATAGAATACTTTTTGAAAATTTGCATATAGGATAATTCAGTAAAACTTATTGGGTCACTTCCATTCTAATTAGGAAACGTTTATCATATTGATTTTTAAAAAATTAGTGGAGTCACGGTTGTTGTTCTACAAGTCGAAAAGTCCGTAACATGCTAGTAAGCAAGTGAGATAACGTCTCATATCTTTCAATGGAGTAACAAATTGCAGCGGTCGGACGGCAAGAGAAAAAAATGAATAAAGAAATTGATAAAATGTTCCCGACAAATAAACTGTGATTGAACTTTTGTACAACGCGTTCTATTCTAATCGAAACGAACTATTAAAATGCCGGAAGAAGGCAAATTGTGAAATAGGTACTAGGTAGGTGACTTACGAGACAGTAGTGATAATGCATCGAGGTGTAGAGCGGCAATTGCAACAATATGATCTCCTAGGTCGTCTGAGTCTGTACAATCGAACGTGGTTTCGCACGAATTCGACCTCGCGGCCGATAGATCTATCAGATCGAGCAGAGCCTAATTTTCATGCCCGACAACATGCGAAATACACCGAGAGAAAAAGCCGTGCCATTGCATTACGAGAAGAGATTGTTCATAGGAGTACAATAGGACAACCGTTTTCGAATTAGCAAACAATATTATGTTAAATAAACCGCCGTGCGAACACCTTTTGGTGTGAATGAGGATACCCCTGATGGATAAATTTTGACAAAAAAAAATATAAAAAACTAAGAGTATTTTTTCAGGAATCTAAAAATAAATGCAATAAATTACAACCGAAATTACAGGAAAGTACGACTTTTTTCTATTATTCGGACGAGTTTTGTACTTTTCTTTTGTACTTTTTTTGTATATTGATGTATTTTATTGTAGTTTTAATTTCCTGCAAGAATTTACAAAAAAGGTAAAACCACAAGAAATTACAACCATAAGAATCTACAGGAATTTACAGGTTTCGCGGCCGAAAATTTGTTCTTTTTCGACCTAGGATAACAAATATTTAGAATATTGGAATAAGATAATTTTAAATTAAGATGTATATGTTACGGTCAAATACCGGAATTGGGCATTGACGACAACGCTTGGTCATTGTCGACAATGCCCACAGACGTCGGGCATTGTCGACAATTAGCCACGGACCGCAGGGATTAATGTAGAACTAATATATAAGTAGACATTGTCCGGGCATTCTCAACAATGCCCGAGCAGTCTGCAATTATTATTTAAACAATTCATATAATTTGCTTTTCTTCATAGGTAATATGGAGGAAATTCTAGTGTAAAAAAATTATTGACGTTTAAACAATTGAAGCTTCAGAAAGCAGAACCGAGCGAGCTGTCGGCCTAGTAGGAAAGGGAGGGATAACGCAACAGACCGAAAGATTCGAGCTCGGAGTCAAAATTTTAATACGTTTTTTCAAACTTAACTCGCGATATCTTCGGAACTGAAATAGATTTTTCAATGAAATTTGGACGCGTCACTCTTCTTACCTTAGCAAAGCCTCCATGACAAAAAGACGAATAAACAACATATAATTAATAATAAATTAATTATATGTATTCCTATTGAGCTTTGTGCTCAAATTTCAAGATTTTGTAAAATTGTAAGGGTGAATTTTTTTTTTAAAGAGTAAAGAAATTTTTCTGAAAATTTGAAATTTTTTTATTAATTATTATGGGAAATATGAACATAAATATACAAGCTGAAAAAAGACCAACAGCGATATAAGATGTGCATTCCATTAAAAAGTATAATAATCACCTTATCGTTCGCCTTTTTTGCAACATTTGCTTTCCATAAACTTTCATTTTTGGATCTTTTACTTTTTTTCTTTGCATGGTACACAACCATAAATTCCCAAAAAATGTCTCAATTATTTCACTCATTTACAACATATCACGGAAAAATTGTAATGCTTCGAAATTTGGTTCAAATATATTATGTTAAGTTGAATAAGATGCATCTATTCTCTTTCGTCTCTGAATAGAAACTGAGAGGTGGAATTTTCGAAGTTTTTGATATTTTATAGTTTATGCTCTCCTGATCAAAAAATCCTAATGGCAAAAACTCAAATTATGAACAGTTTTTGTGCTACGACGATTTAAAAGTCAGATTTGGGTACATATTTTTACCTGTGGAGTGGAATATATCACAGACTTTTTTTCCACCCTTTGCATTGCTCTTGTGTAGGTTTATGCAGAAAAAGAATTGCACGGACGAACAATGCGATGTAATCGCGTTGGAAGTGATAAGCGCTGAGCGTCGGGCGATGCGCTAAGCGTTTAGGCAACGCGCAAAGCGTTCATATAATTGCATGTTATCGAGCTTCAAACGCGAAATTCGATTTCTATTATCAAGAGGCGTTTGTTTATCTGAATCGGTGATCAAAATAGTCAATTCATAAACGCATGACAAACGCTTCTTTCGTTTGAATGATTGCATCCTAAGTTCTTCGCAAAGCGCTGAAGTTGAATGGCCAGGCAAAAGAATCAATACCCAGCGTTGCAATTCGGCACTGATCAACCAGTTTATGTCAAGCACTCTAAAGTACCTTTTACAGAATTCTCCTTTTGTGCCAACGCTTCCATTTTACCTTCAACGCTAAGGGTTTAATAAAAGCACCCACACAACAAAATCAACTCCCAGCGTTGCTGTTTGGCTCGGATTAGCCAGTTTAAGGCAAGTAGTCTAAAACACCTTATAAGGAATACTTATCTCGTTCTTACGCTCCCACTTTAACTTCAACGCTAAGCGTTTAAGAAATCACCCAGACAACAAAATCAACTCCCAGCATTGCTGTTTGGCGCTGATGAGACAGTTCAAGTCCGCAATAATCATTTGATTGTGTTTCATGTCAAAGTTACTTGAATCACTTGATTCCACCTGAAGTTGTGCAGAATCACAGAATGTGACTTAAGTAGCGGTATGTCTACTGAAGTTGCTTGAACTCTGACAGTGCCACTTTATATCCGTTGATATCTCATATATTTGGCACTAGTCATTTGAATCCACCAGACGTCATAAGCAAATCACGGGGTGTTGTGTAAAGTCACTAAATGTGACTTGTGTCACATTAATTATACAAGATTGTCGTTTTATAGAAAGGTGGCAATGGCTTTCAGAAACCGTTTACCGTGTTATGTTTGTGATAGATTATTTCAGCCAGGTCTTTTAACTCGAATTGATGGAAACGAAAACCCAGATAAGCGCGATATTGCTATCCACAGACGTGATGGTATCGGTAGGCCACCACTTATCATCACACCTCTCACGAGGCTGTGCATTAATTGCAACCAATCTATTCGGATTGAAATAGCTGAAATCAAACGTGACCCCTCTTGCTTAAGGCTAAACATGCTGACACAAACTGCGAATCGTAGTTGTGTGGTTTGTAATGCCATTGTTGACATCCGCAGGCATTCTATGTAAAAGAGAGCTAACGTCTTCATTTTATTGAACATTTACGTCCCCGAAGACGTTAAATCCTGCAGAATTCACTTAGATGATCGTGGTTTTTTTTTGTACAGCCGTTGTTACCCGGGTTGCAATTTGTAAATAAGCCATACGTAATAAAGGGGCAGCAATTGCAGGTGTCTCTACAGGAGCTCCGTAACGTCGCAGTGAACCGTCTTGTTTATGAAGATGAAAACAGTTTCACAGATTCTGAATTCGAAGCCTTTTCTCCTGTGATGAAAGAACAGTTCCGGAAGCTGTTCACGTATTTTGATCCAGTTCCTCGACGAAATGGCTTTAGTTACGTAACGAAAAAAGATCTTCTGATGTTCTTGTTGAGAAGAGCACTTTCTGATGAGTTCCTGAAGGTTATGTTTCAATACTCTAGCAGACAAGCTACAAGCCTGATTATTGCTACTTTTAGGAGATCTCTGATGATAAGATTTGTTCCGGAAAGCATATGATTTGGTGCGATCACTAGAGCTGAATATATAGAGAGGCATGTCACTGAATTTGCCAACATACTATACAACCCAGATCCTGAGATTGTCCGCGTGGTTGTTATCATTGACAGCACTTACAGCTACATTGAAAAGAGCACATACTTTCGTTTTCTCCGACAGTCCTACTGCGTTCACATAGGACGTCATTTGGCCAAACCAGCACTACTTGTTGCACCTAATGGCTACATAACTTGACATTCAAGGGTCATAATTATCTGACTCCCGAATTTTTTTTGATTTGGGCTATAGGGATGCTACACCGCTGTTGGAGCATCTGGGAATCCGATGGAAAATGCCATCACTTCTTGAGCCAGGGCAACGTCAACTGACTACTGAGCATGCAAACGAATCACGCCTGGTTACAAAGACAAGATGGATCGTAGAGGCTAGAAATGGCCACATTAAGTTGATTTTCAAATTCTTTGCGCAAGTCATTCGAACGCCTCATCTTCACGATCTTGGTGATTTTTATCGAATTGCTGAAGCAATAATCAATCGCTACCACCCTCTAGTGTACATGGAAGGGGCTGATGCAGATTTAGCTAGGCAGTTGCTGGAGAAAGCCCGCAAAGTAAATGTTGTTCAAGGGTTAGTGGAAGCCAAAAATCTTCATCTCATAGGTGGTGATATTCGATGGGTTCGATTGGAATTCTATCACGTACTTGATTTTCTTCATTTAACTTTGGACTTCCTCAAGGATCTGACTGAGGGTGTCTATCAAGTTAAGTTAGCTCCATCGTATATCCAGCATAAGTTACAGAGGGAAGGAGAAGATGTATTTCAGCTAGAAGTCTTGAGGGTTCGAGCTCGAGCAGGCATTATACCGCGGCCTGGACTAATCAGAGTCAGAGTTTTTTCACGACATCGGTATGCGACTAGGTACCAACTTTGGGTTGCATATCGACCCGTGGACGATAATGAGCACGATGATGAAATGGACGGTAACGAGAACGATCTCTTTGAAGGATATTATTGCACATGCAAATCGGGAGTTCGTACTGTAGGCTCGTGTGCACATATTCCAAGCGTGTTATGGTTCCTTGTGATATGCACGGCATCAAGAAAATGTTCGATATCCCTCAACGTCTCCCGATAACGCGATCCTTGATGCAGCAAATAGGCCTCAGAAACAGAACCCCGAAGATGAGCACCAAGATGTTGAAGACTGAGAGCAACAAATCACATCCCCTAATCTTATTTTCTACCAAATGATCACCTGTTTCACATTTTATTTATTCTTGCTGGTGAACAGTATGTTCATGATTTTTGATGGTAACAGATAAAAAAAAAATGTCTTTTGTTTCTGTGTTATAATCTTTTGGTTTGTTCTATATATTTGGTCTCTCTTTCAGGAGATTAGTATCCTAAAGAAACTACTTACTAAGATCACATTATCATCAGCACTGATATTAATTCAAGCTTCTTAACAAAAAAAAATCATTTAATGATCCAGGTTAATATTATGAAATATTGTTCTTCTACGTTATCTTTTTTTTTCTCCTGATAAATAGAATTTTAATTCATGACTTTTTATGATTACAGAAGAAGCAAATATATCTTCTGTTCCTGTGTTATAATTTCATTCTATTGTTCTTCTATATTTGGTCTTTCTTTCTGAAGATTACTATCCTACAGAAGTTACTTACCAAGATCAGATTCTCATCTGCACTGATATTATTACCACTATACATTCGCAATTATCTAAATGCAGTTCGCAATTACTTGAAATCATATCGAAATCACTTACAAATACATTAATTCACTCCTAAGCATTTGTCATTAATGCAGCCGCTTGCAATATCTTGCTTCCACTTGTATTTATTTATTATTTATTATTACTATACCATTAAACCAAATCCATTTCGGGGTAAGCGTAACATGTTCGGTTCTAGCCTAGTTGCAAGGGTAAGTTACAAGGCTAAGTAAAGGATGTGTAGGAGATGAGATAAATTGTATATCAATCTAGAAGTCGCGTGCTCATTCAAATGACACACTCGTCTCACAACATCGGTCTGACACGAGGCCTCATCAAGCGCTCCAGCAACCTCCCCAGGTGGTATTTATTTATGATTACGAAAACAGCACCACTGGGGGTTGATTTTGTGATCTACGTACATACTTACCTTTTACGCTTAGCGTTGAAGTTAAAGTCGGAGCGTTGGAAACAGATAAGCATTTCTTATAAAGTGTTTTAGACTGCTTGACTTAAACTGGCGAATCAAAGCCAAACAGCAACACAGAAAAAACAGAAGTGAATTTTTGTTGCGGGTAATTTTCCAGTAGATAAAGTTGAATTTTCTCGCATCGAAGCAAAACAAGATTTAATAGAGTTGACATGGTAACCATTTCCCATGTGGTGGGTAAATCTTAACACGTGAACTTAATATTTGTTGCAGGTGAAGATTACTCTGAAATCGATGTAAAGATTAGATTTCGTTTTTTCTGCGAACGCTGGGAGTTTATTATGTTGTATGAGTGCTTTTCATAAACGCTTAGCGTTGAAGGTAGGATGGAAGCGTTGGCACGAAAGGAGAATTCTGTAGAAGGTTCTTTAGAGTGCTTGACATAAACTGGTTGATCAGTGCCCAATTGCAACGCTGGGTAACAAAAAATGTAACAGTTGATATTTCGATCCAAAAATATTTTATTTATAATTCAAAAGAGTTGAATTGATAGAAAAAGTCATGGAAAGAGTTAAATCCTTAAAAAAAAAGATGAATTTTCGAAAAAGAAGGTTAATTTTCTGACAAAAAAGACAAATTTTCAACAAAATAGTTACATTTTCAACCAAAGAGATGAATTTTGAAGTTAAATGATGAACCTTCAACCAAACAAGTGAATTTTTAACAAAGCAGTTTAACTTTAAACCAAGTAATTGAATTTTCAACCAATAAAGATGAATTCTCAATGGAAAATATAATAGTTGACGGTAAAGCTAAAAAATGTTTCTAATTTTTAATTTAAAAAATTTGAATTCATCCAAAAAGACAAATTTTCAACAAAATATTTGAATCCTGAGCCAAAAAGGATTTTAATTTTAAGCCAGACATTGTATTAAAAAAATGAAATTTCTACCAGAAGAGATGAATTTTCAAACCGAAAACACGAAATTTTAAGAAAATTGTTAAATTTGAAACCAACAAAGATTTGTCGGTCTAGATAAAAAAAATTTAAGCAAATTGTAATTTGAAAGAAAGAATAATGTTCAAATACAGAATACAAATTTTGAATGAATATTTATTTTTTATTTTCTTTTTTTTATTTGCTTTTAGTTTATATAAATATAATTTTCCAAGGTTTCTCGAAAAAATTCAAAAAGTTTTCTGAAAATTTCGAATATGTCGAAAAAGTATCTAGAAAATTTCTAAAAAAATTTTTTTACTTCACAGGATCTTACAAATTTGTAGGAAAAGACTTACTGACGCTTGAAAAAATTAGGAATATTTTATAAATGTGGAGAAGACTTTCAAAGTTTTCAAATACTTTTAATCTCTTCAAAATTTCAAAAATTTCTAAATATCTCACAAACTGACGCGAATTATAACTGAAATTGATTAAAAATCTTTCAGATTCATTTTTTACCATTTTTTAACTCTTTTGTAATCTTTTATAATCTTGTCAAATATTCTCTTGAAATTAATTTTTTTAAATAAAGAGTCACTTTAAATATTTCCAGGAATCTGAAGAAAACTTTTTCATCATCTTGAAATCTATTATAATCTTGAAAAAGCTTCAAAATATTATTTCAAAATTTTCAAATATGTACATTATGCAAATTTTGTTTTTGAAATTTTCATTATTTTTGCAATTTTTGGAAATCTTCTAAATATAATTAAGAATGATTGGAATTTTTCCTAAAATTTTGAAAAACCTATTTTGGAAAAATCGAATCGAATTAGCAGAAACGTTTTAAAAGCATTAGCAAAAATGAAAAGGTGCGATCTTCTTAAAATCTTTTCATTGTTCTAAAATTCTGTGGAAGAAAATAAAAAAGATTTCCTGAAAATACCCACTTTTTTATTGAAAAAAAAAATTATTCACAGTTTCTGCTCATATAAGAAAAGCATCCTATTAGTTTCATAGGGGATTAATAAAATATCACAAGAGAGCAAGAGATATTGTTTGTAGGACTTTCTAGGTATGTAAACTTTTATCTGATCATTTTTTTGTATCTTTCTTTGTTCCCGAAAAAAATCGATTTTCCAAAAATAATTTTTTTTTTTCAATGTGAAGCAGTGGTTTACCAAGAACGAAACTTACGAGATATGTAGTACATAGATATTACCAGCTGTTTCTAAAAAATTTTTTGTTAAAAAGTAGGTTGTCATTTTGTCATTTCTCACATTTTTGAAATTTGTTGGGAAATAATTAAAAGAGCTATAATTTCTACGTCGAATTATCACATTCGGAAAATACTGCAATTTGAAAAAAAAACTTTTTGTAAATTTTTGAGAATTCGCAGGTATTCGTTTATTGTACCAATGAAAAGGTTTCCCAGAAGAATTCTATGATTTTTTTTGATCCTTTGAAAATATTACCATAATATTCTGCCAATCTAGGCCACGAATAAATAATCCTTGAAAAATCGTTATTTACTTTTGTCGGTAGTTCTGTCTATACTTATGTGGGTAATATTTTTAAAATTTTTATTTAACGTCCTGTAGAGAAGCAGATACTAATTAATTATAATTTATTAGAATGCAAGTGATCTAGCTTGATAAATATAAGGTCGATTACTTTGCTTGATTTTCAATTTCAGAATGTAATACTCTAGTTAGCTTAATTGGAGAATTAATTTTTATTCAAGTGTGAAGAACTCCCACAACTAATAGAAAACGTCTAAGTAACTACTGGAAATATTAATTGAAAATTACAAAACAGTTAGAAGGGTTTATTTATTTAATTATATACTAGACTATTATAATGACTATTATATTGACGCAAATTAAACAATCTTCTTACGTAATTTTGAAATATAGCTTTAAATGCAAAAATACTAGTTTAATATATAATAATGAAAGTAAAACCTTGATTTTGAGAGAGCAGAAATCTGTAAATAGAATCACCTTTCTATTCACGTGAATAATAAAATACATTGATTATTGTTGGTAATAGACAAGATATAGTTTTATAATTTCTTTGTAGGTTTATTATAAAAATGTTTCAATTGACCATTCACGCATGTCCGGACCCCCGCAAGTTACACAAGCCGGTTTCTTCTAAAGTGTAACATTAAGATTTAAATAGCGTGAGAGACCGTGCCTACAATTTCCACCTACAGGGGACCTTACAGATTTAATGAAATTGTAAATCAAGGTTTCTTTGATATATATTACATGCAGATATTGTAATTATATCACACTTTATGTTACAGGACATTTTAATGCCTAATAACTGCGTTAAATTGGTTGATTTGGTTGAATTTACATATAAAATTGCAGACTTTTATTTTATTTTTGATTGTATAATACTAAATAGTGGCGGTGAAACTAGTTTTTTCTATCTTTCAATATTAATGGTTGAAATTGGAAATCTTCAAGATTTTCAAAGACTATTATTTTGAATTATATAATATTGCTTCAATCATAATTTTCTACAAAAAGAAATTCCAACAAAATACGTTAATTTTCAACTGAGAAGGACGCTCCCTCCATAGACTATTGGAAAAAATTAAAACTAAAATTCATCAAAAATGAAATAGTTAAATTTGCAGTCAAAAAATTAAATTTTGACTAGAGGAAGCGAATTTTCAACAAAATAGTTACATTTTCAACTAAACCATTTTCATCTAAAATCAAGAAGCTTTAAACAAAAAAATGAATTTTCAACAGAGTAGTTCAATTTTCAACCAGGGTTTGAAACTTTTTTGTAGAAAATTCATTTTTTTTTGTTATTAAAAATTAATCTTCTTGTTTAAAAATTCAGCTTTTCAGTTAAATGCAATTTGTTGAGAATTCATCTTTTTTGGTAGAAAATTAATCTTCTTGGTTGAAAACTTGTCTTTTTTATTTGAAAATTCATCTCTTCTGGTAGAAAGTTAATCTTTTTTGGTTAAGAATGCAATGGTTGAAAGTTAATCTATGTTGGCTGAGGAATAAACTATTTTTTTTAAATTGTTTTTTTTGGGGTTCAATTCAAGAGTTTTCGATTTAAAATTAAATTTTTGTGTTGGGTGAAATATCAACTATTACCTTTTTTGTTGAGAATTCATCTTTTTTTTGAAATAGTTGACATAAAACTAGTTTTTTCTATCTTTCAATATTATTGGTTGAAATTGGACATTTTTAAGATTTTGAAAGACTGTCATTTTAAATTATATAATATTGCTTCCAATTTTGTAATTGTGTAATAGGGTGGATCGATAGAAAAAAATTGGGAACAAAAAAACAAAAAGTTTCATTTTGGGTCCCTTATTACCCGTGTAAGATCTGAAATAGATCGATCAATATCCTGAGGTTCCTCGGGGCAAAAATCGCTAATATTATATATGTAATATACCAAATTTTCAAAAATCTTGTGACATCTCAATGTTTTCAGATTTTCTGAGCGAAAATCTTATTTTTATAAACCTCAAAAAACTAAAATGTTTTTCAAAAAGTGTGTAAAATATCCAAAAACTTCCTTGCGCCTGTGGAAACTTTCTCGTACTCAAAATTTACCACATTAGTTACTGAAATCTTCATACGTTGCTTTCAAAATGAATTTTAAGTACAAGAAAAGTTTCTATACGTTAACAAAAATCGTATGATAGTTTGCAAACTTTTTCAAAATTGTTTCATTTTTTTGAGGTTTGAAAATAAGAGAGTTTGGCCTAGAAAAACTGTAAAAATATTGAAATCCTAGAAGATTTAAAAAAATGGGCGTATCATGTAGATAATGAAAAAAAAAAATTAGCTATTTTTGCAAAACTTTGAGAATTACTAGTTTTCTAATATTAACTCACTCCAAGATATGACCATTTTAATCGCCAAGTTGAAAATTCATTTCTTTGGTTGAAAATTCATTTATTTTTTTTAAATTAGTTTTTTTTGGTTAAAAATTAATTCTTCATACTTTTCTTCCAAAATAAATTTTAAGTACAAAAAAAGTTTCTATACGTTAACAAAAATTGTATGATAGTTTTTAAGCTTTTTCAAAATTGTTTCATTTTTTTGAGGTTTGAAAATAAGAGAGTTTGACCTAGAAAAACTGTAAAAATATTGAAATCTTAGAAGATTTTTGAGAAATGGGCGTATCATGAAGATAACGAAAAAAAATGAAATTAGCTATTTTTGCAAAACTCTGAGAATTACTAATTTTCTAATATTAACTCACTCCAAGATCTGACCATTTTAATCGCCAAGTTGAACATTCATTTCTTTGGTTGAAAATTCAACTATTTTTTTGAAAATTAGTTTTTTTTTAGTTAAAAATTAATTCTTTCAACTAAAAATTATATTATTCCATTTTTGGTTGAAAATGTATCTTTTTTATTTGAAAATTCAACTATTAGGTTAAAGAGTCATGTGTTTTGTTAAAATTCGTCTCTCTTGGTAGAATACTAGTACTTTTGGTAGCAAAATTGAGCTATTTGCATAAAGATGAACTTTTTTGAAGAAAATTCAATTTTTTCGTATCAAATTCGTCTTTTTGGCTTGAAAATTAAACAATTTTGTAGAAAAATCAATCCTGTGGTCGAAAAATCAACTATTTGGTCGCAAATGAACTTTTTTGTTGAAAACTCATATATTTTTGAAAATTCGTCAATTTGGGAAGAAAATAAATCTTGTTTGTTGAAAATTAAACAATTCCATTTTTGGTTGAAAATTTATCCTTTTTAGTTAAAAATTCAACTGAATTGTGGAAAATTCATCTTTGTTGATTTGAAATTATCCATCTTGTTGAAAATGATTTTTTTCCAGTTAAGCTTGTTTGTTGGAAATTCATGGAATTCATTTTTGTTCAAGTAAACTGGTTGATAGTTCGTTTTTTTTTGTAGAAAATTAGTATTTTTTCTCTGAAAATTGAACTATTCCATTTTTGGTTGTAAACCTCTATTTTAGTTGAAAATTCAACTATCTGGTTGAAGATTCGTCCTTTGGTAGAAAATTAATCTTCTTGGTTAAAAATTGATGTTTTTATGTTGAAAATTCAGCTTTTTTGTAAAAAATTCAAATATTTTGTTGAAAGTTTGATTATTTTGTTGAAGATCCAACTGTTTTGTTAAAATCCTCTTTTATTGTCGAAAATACAACTGTTTTGTTGAACATGCATCTTTTATGGTAGAAAAGTCACCTTCCTTGGTTGAAATTTCATCTGTCTTGGTTGTAAATGATCTTTATTTTAGAAAACTTTACTTTTCGGGTATAAAATTCAACTGTCTTCTGAAAACTCGTCCTTTTGGCTTAAACATGAAAATATTTGATCTACTTTCGATCAGAGAAGTGTCGCGTGTTACAAAACCTTTGCGATCCCCCTCCTATGCTACACTTTGTGACGTTAGGGCTAACCCGCCCACCCCCAGCTTTAGACTGTCACGTAATATGTGGACGTTCCCTTCGCATTCTATTGGAAAAAAGCAATCGGAATCAAATGTCTTTCGAGCAGGGCAAAATCTGGGTTAGAGAGTGATAATACAATAGCCTCTATAGGTAAAAAACGAAAGCTAATTTATGCGCCGCTTATTCCGGGAACTGTATGCATAGAAAAATATTTGCTTTATTGTAACCCGTGATAAAGTAGATCCGCGTGATATTTAGATTGGTCACTATTTTATTATAATTGAGAATAACTTCCTGCAAATGTACATACGATATAGTCAAGGCCGATCTGAAAACAGAGACACCGCACCGCAACGGGATATGGCGAACGGTGCATGAACGTACGGCAATAAAGAAGTAAAAGTAATGAAATGAATGTAGAACTGTAAATACCCTGTCCATGATTTATACCTTCCAAGGGTGATTATGACGAACGGCTCCAAGGACGCTATTAGCAGTAAAGTTCTCGTAAAAATAATTAGTAAAGGCCCAGTATACATCAGAAATATCAGGATCTGCAAGTGGTCCTTCGATTTTAATGAAACTTTATCCAATTACAGTGTAATATAAGAGACATTTTGTGCCCAAAGCATTTTTGAAAATTTGTACAATTATGGGAGTTACGCCATGTTCAATTTTAGAATCATATTTTTTTGAATGACACTGGAACTTGGATTTCATACAGGTTTCGGGTATGGCTTACAGTAGCCTTAAAACTTAATCCAGATCATCCAAACCTAAACAGTCAGGGCTGAATGGACGATTTCTGTTGGATTTGGACACATGACGCAACCTGATGCCACTAACGAGTTGAGAGTGCGGCCCTCATGCTGCTTGTCACGCTTGACTAAACACCGCCTCTATTTCGGCCCCGCGGCTCCTCTCATCACGAAATCTTTGCGGCATTAATTGTCGGAACGAAGTAAATCCAGACTGATTAAATCCAAGTTCCAGTGTATATTGATATTTCTGAAACTGTAGAACGAATTTGAATGAAACTTAGAGATATTGTAGACAAAAGTATACACGTGAATATCATAATACAGATAATTTTTTCTTTATTTCAACCAAAAAAGTACAACAAATTTTGGAATTTTCCGTCAATATTGCACCTTTTTATTTTTTTATAATTTGAATATAGAAATTCCTCATAATTTCACCTACCATTTTAAAAAAAAATTTGATGATGATTCTTCTGGAGCTGTATTACCGCGGATTATATTGGATTACCCTATATAACCTCTATATACAGAATTACTCTGGATTACCTAAGATTACTTCAGATTGTATAGGATTACTCTGCCTAAACTAGACTCACGCGAATTTTCAACCAAAAAGGATTACCTTTTAACAAAAAAGTTTAATTTTTCACAAAATAGAATAACTCTTAACCAAAAATGTAGTTGAATTTTCAACTAAAAAGATAAATTTTCTACCAAGAAGATTAATTTTCTGCCGAAAAAGAAGAATTTACAACAAAATACATGAATTGTTAACCAAGTAGTTGAATTTTCAACTAAAAAGATAAATTTTCAGCCCAATAGTTGAATTGTTAACTAAAAAAGATAAATTTTCAGCCAAAAATGGAATAGTTATATTTTCAATTGACAAAATTAATTTTTTACCGAAAAAAATGAATTTAAAACAAAATAGTTTAAATTTTCAACTAAAGAAATGAATTTTCAACTTAAATGATGAATCTTCACTTAGAATATTTAAATTCTCAGTTAAAAACTAATTTTTTAACGAAAGAACAACGATTTTTTAACAAAATAGATGAATGTTCAACCAAATAGCTAAATATTTAACAAAATAGTTTACTTCTCAACCAAAAAGATGAACTGTCAACCAAGAATAATTATTTTCTACAAAAAAAAAAAAGAAATTTCAACAAAATACGTCAATTTTCAACTAATGAGGAAAAATTTTCAACTAAAAAGATTGCAACCGAGAAGATTAATTTTCTACCGAAAAAAATGAATGTTTAACAAAATACATGAATTTCCAACCAAGTAGTGGAATTTTCAACTAAAAAAGATCAATTTTCAACCAAAAATGGAAAAGCTATATTTTCAGTGAAAAAACTTATTTAAAAAAAAAAAAAAACAACTAATTTACAACAAAATAGTTCAATTTTCAACTAAAGAGATGAATTTTCAACTTGAATGATGAATCTTCACCTGGAATATTTAAATTCTCAGTTAAAAACTAATTTTTTAACCAAAGAACAACGATTTTTTAACGAAATAGATGAATGTTCAACCAAATAGCTAAATATTTAACAAAACAGTTTACTTCTCAACCAAAACGATGAACTGTCAAGCAAGAATAATTATTTTCTACAAAAAACAAAAAGAAATTTCAACAAAATACGTCAATTTTCAACTAAGAAAGAAAAATTTTCAACTGAAAAGATTACAACCGAGAAAATTAATTTTCTACCGAAGAAAATGAATGTATAATAAAATACATGAAATTCCAACCCAGTAATGGAATTTTAAACTAAAAAAGATCAATTTTGAACCAAAAATGGAATATTTATATTTTCAATTGAAAAAATTAATTTTTACCCAAAAAAACTAATTTAAAACAAAATAGTTAAATTTCCAACTGATGAGATGAATTTTCAAATTGAAATGATGAATCTTCAACTGGAATAGTTTAATTATTCAGTTAAAAACTAAATTTGTAACCAAAAAACAACGATTTTTTAACAAAATAGATAAATTTTCAACCAAATAGTTGAATTTTCAACAAAATGGTCCAGTTTTCAACTAAATCGATGAGCTTTTAAGCAAGAATCTTAATTTGCTACAAAAAGAAAAAGAATTTCCAAGAAATCACGTTCATTTTCAATTAAGAATGACAAATTTTCACCAAGAAGCAAATAGTCAAATTTGCAGTTAAACAATTTAATTTTGACTAGAAAAAGCGAATTTTCAACAAAATAGTTAAATTTTAATCCAAATCATTTTCATCTGAAATCAAGAATCTTCAAACATAAAAGAATTTTTAACAAAGTATTTCAATTTTCACCTAGGTTTTGAAATTTTGCTGTAAAAAATTCGTTTTCTTTATTGAAAATTAATCTTCTTGGTGGAAAATTCAACTATTTGGTTAAAAATGTATGTATTTTGTTGAAAATTCGTCTTCTCTGGTGGAAAATTAATCTTCTTGGTTGAAAATGCAACTATTTGGTTAAGAATTTATGTATTTTATTGAGAATTTATCTTTTTTTAAATAGAAAATTAATCTTCTTGGTTGAAAACTCGCCTTTTTTATTTGAAAATTCTACTCTTCTGGTAGAAAGTTAATCTTTTTTGGTTAAAAATGCAACTGTTTGGTTAAAAGTTAATTTGTGTTGGTTGAGGAATGAACTATTTTGTTAAAAATTTGTTTTTCTGGTTCATTCCTAGTGTTTTCGATATAAAATTAATAGTGAAAATAGTGCGTTTAGTTTAGTGAGTCCGTGGCCTGTATCATGGTAAAATTCAACATTGCGTAACTCGCTCGATTTTAAAAATTGACAAACATCCTTTAGGTACAAAATGTCTCTAATAGAAAACTATAATTTTATCAAGTTTGATTAATATTTGCTCCACAGTTTCAGAAATATCGATCGTTCAAAAAAATATCATGCTAAAATTCAACAAGGCGTAACTCCCGTAACTAAAATTTTTTTCAAAAATGCTTTCGGTACAAAATGTCTCAAATATAAAACTATTATTTCATCAAGTTTTATTGAAATTCGTTCTACAGTTTCAGAAATGTCGATCATTGAAAAAATTTGATGCTAAAATTCAACATGGCGTAACTCCCGTAATTAAAAATTTTTTTTTTAATTTATGGGTACAAAATGTCTCTTATATATAGCTATAATTTCAGCAAGTTTTATTAAAATCGATCTGCCACTTGCAGATCCTGATATTTTTTATGTATACTGACTCTAAAGATTATTTCTCAAAGAGACTATAATTATACTTCCGTGAGAGAAATGCTTAGGGTTTGCAAATAATAAGTGTAGCTAGGGCACTTAAAATTGACAGTACGATTTATCTCTTAAAAACAGTGTTTACATTAGAATGCTTTATATATGGTTATTATTGAAAGGCAAGGACTTGAAAGTGTGAGTTTACAGTTTTAAACTTACATGAATTATACATATTGTCATAAAAATTAAGAAATTTGAACTTTTATATCTGAAAGAATATTCAATTTAAATATTGAATACTCAACTAAAAAAATCAGAGCATTCAAAGCATTAGAACTCTTATAAATTTAAAGTTTTCAAAATTAAAAGCAAATAATTTTTATTTCATCAAACAATTTTATCAGCTTTTTTTTTAATTTAGCTGCTCGTCTGAAAAAAACTCAGGTTCTTTGCTTTAAATATCTTCAGGTTAAAAATATGGACATCTCCTTATTTATTCGTGAAAATTAGCCTTCAGAAGCAAACTGGCATTCACCAGTCAACCCGATAAAAGTTTGGTAGATCGGCCCACAGTGTGGCCAAAAGCAATTTTTGTGGACAAAATTCTGTCTATAAGGCTTTCAAGTCGGTGGAGAAAATTCATTTCGATCAACCAAAATTTTTTTATCTTAAAATTTTAAATAAACAATATTTCTTTCTTAACTTTTTCGATGTATCCTTTTTTTAAGATCTTCAAATTGACTAAATAAGAGCTTAAGTCAGTGTCATAACTATCTAGAAATAATTTCCAGTAGGTTAAAGTAAAAAAATTTGTATAATGTTTTCAACAAATTAATGAACAATAGCCATGTTCTCCTAATTCACAATGACTAGTTATTTGAAATTCATGTTTTTTATATAAAATATGAGAAAAATCAATGATTAATTGCGATTGATGACGAATAAAGTAATCCAATTAGTAATCCAATTAGTTAGGAATATCTGCTGTTTGACAATTATTCAAACGATTTTTATAAACAAATTCAAAGTTTTCGTATGTAGAATCAACCAAAAATGTCTTGCCAATGCCTCCTTGCTGTGATTTTCTCAAACTAACAACCTCTAATTATTTAAACATTATTTATAAAAAATTTCACATTTGCAACATTATTTCATGAACGGGCCCATTTTTTTGCGGGAACAAATAAAAATGTATTGCCAGTGACTCCTAGTTATAACTTGGCTCAAATTATTACTAATTTTGTTAAAATAATTAAAAGTTGTTGTTAATTTGAAGAAATGACAGCAACAAGCCATTGGTAAGACATTTTTGGTTGATTCTGCAACAAATTGAGCCTATTCATTGTCACATACGAAATCTGTATATGTGTTTATAAACATTGTTTTTAAAAATGTCAAACAGCAGCTCTTCCTAACTAATCGCAATTGGGCAATAACTTCGTTCATGTTTTATATAAAAACTATGAATTTCAAACAACTAACCATTGCGAATCACGAGAAAATCGTCTTCGTTCATTAATTTGTTTAAAACATTACAAACAAGTATTTTCTCACAATAACCTACTGGAAATTATTGCTAGATAGTTATTAAACTGATTTAAGTTCTTTCTAGTCAGTTTGGAGATCTTAAAAAAATGGTATATTGGTAAAGTTAGGAAAAATATTGTTTATTTTGTTGTTAAATAAAAAATTTTTGTTTGATCAAAACGAATTTTCTGCAGTAGTTATACCTGAAAGCCTAACGGTCATTAAAAAACATATAAAATCCACTGAAAATTTGCTTATAGACAGAATTTGGTCTACAAAAAGTGCATTTGGCCACACTGTGCGGCCCTAAAAGAGTTCAAAAGAATCGAAATATTTCCGAGGATTTCAAGGAAAAGGATAAGAAAGAATGTTAATAGTTTTCAAGGAAATTTATATAATTTCCATATATTTTAATTATTTTAAGAAATGTTTAAAGCTTTGAAACATTTGAAGGAATTTTAAAAGATTTTAAATATTTCGGTTAATATGCGGTTTTAAAGAATGACCTAAAATTTCGAAAGATTTGAAAGAATTTCACAGGCTTTATAAGATCTTATGATATTGAAAAAGATTCCAAGAGATTTCAGAGGATTTCCTAGATTCATAGATATTTTACAAGATATTAATTCAAGAAATATCACGGGACTTCAACGAATTTTATAATATTACAAAGAATTTATTCATAATAATTGCAGGATTTGAAAAATCTGAAAAGATTTTCCAATATTTTCAATAGACTTGAAGAATCTGAAGGAGTTTCAAGGGCCTTCTTAACATTTTTAAGATTTTAGGGTATTTTGAAAGATTTCAACGAATTTTAAATATTTTAGGACATTTCCAAGAATTTCTAGGAATTTTCGAAATATTCAAGAAATTGGAAGAAATTTCTAAGATTGTATGCAGTTTTCAATAACTTCCTAGAATTTCGGAACATTTGGAAGGATTTTATAGAACCTATAATATAAGATTTTGGAGAATTTGAATTATTTTTAGGGATTTTAAAACCTCTCCAGGTATCTCAATCAATTTCCCAAGATTTTCCCAAGTATCAGTTTTCATGAAATTACACGGATTTTTCAAAGGATTTTATTGGTTATACACGGATTATAAAGATTTGAAGGGTTTCAATTAAATGTTAATTTCAAGGACTACAGTTTTTTAATTGATATTAAAAGATATCAACACAAAACCTACCGAATGCTTGTTTTTACATAGTGAAGTTTAAAAATTGGAATTTTCCAAAACTAATTAATTCCGAATTTAATGCCAGGGAAAATTTAATAATTCTGAAAAAGCCTCAAGAACTGTATATTTTGAATTAGTTTTATCTGGCCAACAAAACTAACATAACAAACTGAAACTTAAAAAATTATTAACGTTTCTGATTAAGCGCTTGAAAATTAAGAAATTTGAAAACAAATATTTGCGAATCGAAACTCATGAACTGTAATTTTAAATGGAAAATTTAGAAATTTTGAAGATGATACAAATCATTAATTAAGAGTTATCATATCATGCAGTATAAAATTACGTTCAAAAATACTGGATAGATTTTAGAATTAAAAAATGAGATTTCAGTAAAAAAAATTCACTGTCATTTGCACAGATAAAACTGAAGAATTTTGAATAATGTAAACCTTCTAACTTTGATCTTCCAAAAAAACGATGAATTGACAGGGCAGAAAAAGCCACGAGAGAAAAAACACGCAAAAAGAGAGCGGAAAAATAGGATGAGATTCAATGAGGACAAAGTGAATGAATGAATTTAAAATATATAATCTTTTGCAATCTTTAAAATAATAATGTTATTCATAATTTTTCTCCATTTCCCAGTAAAAAGAAAGTGAAGGTAATTAAAAAATACTGGGGGGGGGGGGGATCGCCGGTTTCTCCAATTTGTAAAAAATATTGTCTATTTTATTTTCTAGTTCAAATGTGTCCGAAGAATTATTGCAGTTATATAAAATTGAATTAAAAGAAAGTCAGAAAGAAAGGGGTTCATTATGCATCAGCTTCTGCATTACGAAACTTTTCAACTAATGTATTCAAGCAGCCGCTGGATCGGGATACTGAGGAAACCGGAAAATGACTGGGGAGTTTTAGAAAACGGAAAAAAAACCGGAAAGTGGCCGTGAATTTGTGGTCGTAATGAAATATTGTAAATTTCAATAATAATTTAAGGTTCAAGTTTAGATTAGGGTTGAATGGATACATACATAGGTTTATCAATAATGTAATTGTCTAGTTTTATCAATTAAGTAATACAATTATAGCGATTTTCATCTTATTTTATATGCATTATTTTTGAATAATAAATAATTAAAGAGAACGTTTTTTGAAAATAGGACTTTTTCTTTGATATTTAAAAATACAATATTTGAACCATGCGGGAAAATCTCTAAAAATATTGTTTCTAAAAATTTATTGAAATTATTATAATTTTTTTAATTTAAATGTTAAATGTTACAAATCAATTTTTATGATGAAAATGACACTTTTTGCTACAGCTATAATATAGCTATAATAATAGAATGAATTTGTACAATATTGAAGTACTTGAACAAATTATTTACAAATAAACTACAAAATAAATAAAGTACTATATCGTAATGCAAATATAACTATATATGTTCAAAGTATGACTTATGGTAGTGATGAAATGATAAATTATGGAAAGAAATATATGATAAGACTTATGAGTATCTCGATTTAATTAATGAAGGTATTTTTTTTAATAAAAAATTTTTTTATCATGAGAACAATTTTAAATATTGAAAAATAGTTTGATTAACAAATTATATTTTTTCGGATTTTTTTTTTATAACATTATTCTATTTTTGGTTCCAAATTCATGTCTTTTGGTTGAAAACTTAATTCTTTTTTTTTGTGAATTCGATTATTTTGTTGAAAAGTCATCTTTTTGGTTAAAAATTCAACTACTTGGTTGAAAGTTAACCTTTTTGTTGAAAATTTAAATTTTCGGGTTGAAAAATCAACTGTTTTGTAGATAATTCCCTTTTTTGGCCCGAAAATCCCACAATTTGGTTGAAATTTCTTTTCTTTTTCGACAGAAAAATAATTCTTGAAGTCGGGGCCAAATTTCGAGGCCTCTCAGTTTTTCTGATTGCAATTTGCATAAAAAAATCTCTGAATTGTCTAATAAGAAGCATCTGAAAGTTTAAGGTCTTCCGAATTCAACGATATGATCACTTTCATCTTAAAAATTTTTTGTCAATAGTTAGAAGACACAAACCCAAAAAAACAGGGGTTTTCGGCCTCCTTTTCAAGCGTCAACTTTTACCTGTTCCCAGAAAGAGGGCGACGTTAGGAAAAATCTGAAAAAATTCACAGTCACAGATGTAAATGAATCGTGAAAAGTAAATTTCAGTAAAGTTCAGAGATTTTTTTTGTGCGAGTTGCAATCAGAAGAAGTGAGGGGCCTCGAGATTTGGCTCCGAGTTTAGTTGCAAATTCGCCTTTTTGTCTTAAAATTTCATCTTTTGGTTGAAAATTCTAGTGTATGGTTGAAAATTCTTCTTTTTTGTATAAAATTATCTTCTTGTTTAAAAATTCATGTAGAAAATTCGTCTTTTTTGGTGGAAAATTCATCTCTTTTCGTGAAAATGAAATCTTTTTTATTCGCAAAGTCAACGGTCTGGTTAAAAGTTAATCTGTTTTGGTTGGGTGTTCCACTATTTTGATAAAAATGGAACTATTTGTGTGAAAAGTTAACTGTTTTGTAGAAAATTGGTATTTCTGACTTGAACATTCCATAATTTGGTGGACACTTTTTTTCTTTCTTGCTAGAAAAATCTTTCTTAGTTTCAAATTTATCTTTTTGGTTTAAAAATTCATCTCTTGGTTAGGAATACAAGTGTGGTTGAAAATTCATCTCTTTTGGTTGAGGATTCAACTATAATCTGAAAAATTCATTATTGTTTGGTTGAAGATTCATCTCTTTGGTTGCAAATTGTTTTTTTTTTTGTAATTGAAAATTTATTCAACTATTTTGGAAAAATTTAATCTTTCTTGGTTAAAAGGTCAACGCTTGGTATTTGCGCTTTAAAAATTCAACCGTTGGGTAGAATTTTTTTTTGGCTTAGAATTTCATCAGTTTGGTAAAAAATTCAACTCTTCAGTTAAAAATCAACTTTTTTGTTGAAAATTCATATTTTTGAGATGAAAATTTAACTGTTTCGTAGGAAAGTCGTTTTTTTGTCTTGAAAATTCTACATTGTGGTTGAATTTTGTTTTTTTTTTCTTGACTGGCAAATCTTTCTTGTTTGAAAGTTAAAAGCTTTTGCTGAAAATTGGTCTTTTTCGTTTCATTATTCATCTTTGCAGGTTAAAAATTTAACTACTTGATTAAAGATATAACTTGTTGTTAGAAATTCGTCTCTTTTGCTTGAAAGTTCAACTATTTACTTGTAAATGCAACTGCTTGGTTGAAAATTAATTTTCATGCTTTAAATATTCAACAATTTAATTGAAAATTCATCTTTGTTGGTTGAGAATTAAACTAATTTGTTTAAAATAAATATATTTCGACTTGAAATCTTAGGAATTGAAATTGTCTCATATTGAATTCCATATAGTACCCACGTTAATTCTATTCAAAGGAACTTATTCTCCTAATTTTGTGAAAAATCACCCTATTTCCTCTGGTTGGAGAGCATTTCGGTCTGTGAAGTCTGACCTCGGTATTCCTAATAACTTTTAGTCTTTTTAAGGAACGCTGATGACTATTGCTCTTAGAATTCGAACAGTTTTTCTCTTAATATAATATTGTATGCTTGTGTTTGTATGTGTTTAGAACAGTGCATAAGTGTCTGTATATCCTCGCCATGGTTGCATTTCTTTTGACCGATTACCTTTCCCACGGCGGTTTATAGTAGTATAGCAGTTACTTGTATGCACTTAAGTAAGTACGCGTATGGCGCTATGAGAAATCCTTGTCGTGGGCGTATGTGTTTCGATGAAATGATGCAACGGTAACTGTGCTGTTGATCTAGTTTGGTAATCGAACGCACAGAATTTCATTTTCGTTTAGATTAGCACTCACAATCAGTGCATACATAAATTTGGCTCGACTTGTTACAAAAGGTAGAAAATTTATGCTTTTGTAACAATTGATGCAAATTTTTAAACATCGTCAGTGTACCGCTTCAGCTAATCCTGCTTTCTGTGTTTGGAGTTATAAAATATTGATTTTGAACAAACTATTTTACCTCCGATACTTCTAATATACTTCCGTTATCTAATCATCATGATGCAGTAATGTATGCGAGAGAGAAATTAATATTTTCTGACCTTGTCACAAAACTTTCTTCCGCATACCTAGCAATTTATTACTTATTGATAATCTCAATCTGTAAAATTTTTTATGTAATATTTTCAGCGGAAAACTTGAAATATTTTTGTAGCTATGCTGCTGTATACTAAATCTGAAGGTATCAATTTGATATGAAACAGAATGATTAAACAATTGAAGAGTCTGTTGTTTCTTTATGTTGATGCAGATGCTCGTGATAATTGAATTGAGCTGCATCACTTTTGATACTTTAGGATTTACTGTGTGGAAAGTCACCAAAGTATGTTTTCTCAACAAACTTTTGGGTATTTCAACAACACTGTCGATGACTCAGCAACCCAACCTGGTTGTCCCAAGCAGACTAAGATAAGGTATCCGAACCAATATCCGTCTTTCGTTTTATGGCTCTTATAGCTCAGCCATGTAAAAGCGGACAATACTGTCATTGTTATGTGATATCATGACTCCCCAAAGGTGCATTTAAGAGTTCATGTGCAGAAAAGTGGTGAACTACCCCACCTGAATGAATATCAGGCGCGGCCTTTCCCTGGGTCTATAAAGCCATGAGGTGTTCACTTCCAGCGGACATTCTCTCAGCGCTCTCGTCACTCACTTTTCCACACCATGTGGCTTCTTATCTTTGCAGGTGAGTGTGCTACCCGCTTGGATTACGAAACTCGCAAAATGGGGTGAATATGTGTGTTAATTTTTTTACCATCATGTAAACCGAAAAGACGGGATTTAACTTGAAAAGTTATATCGTGACGATTTTGTAATTGTAATTAAAGTGCTAACACGTGCTGGATGGGTCATTAGTGAGATGGTTTGAAACAACACGAGGATCCCGGAAGGATAAAGTTCGGACAAGCTTAGTTACAAATTGTAACTAAAATTCCGTTAAAATGAGGCAGTGTTCACAAAATCAACCTACCTGTTGGGGAAACATAATCAATTGGGGAGTTGTATAATAAGAAGGGTTGAAAGGGAAAGTGAAGTGAATTAGCGAAAAGTGAAAAGCAAGTACCATTGCTTCATTGGTTGACACTGATTGACGCCGGAAAGTTTTGTTAATTAACGTTTCGAGCTATCTTTTGCTAAGTTTGCATTGAGTATTTGGTACATGTGCGAAGTACAGGAAATTGTTGTGATGTTTGATAGTCAAGTTGAATATAATAAGGCTGCAGGGTAAATAGATTTGGCGCAGTTCTTCCTACAAAAACTGAAGCAAATGTCTGTTTTGTTTACTTCTGGTTTGACCACAATTTTCCACGCTTGGTGCTCTGTGAACGATGCTAGCAATACATTTTAAAAGGTTTACGAGTGAAACTTGAGCTCTACGGGGAATGCTACACTTTTCAAAAACCCTTCAGGTTGTGGAGCCATGTGAAAAAGATATTTTGTTTTTAATTACATGTTCATTCATACATTAGTGGATTAGTAAGTGCGTTAAAGGAACAAGTATTCCTTCATGTTAGAAAGTTACTTTGTGAGCTCGAGTTTCATTGCATAACGTTATTCAATTATTTCACTATTGACTAAATGTAAATGTTATAACAGTAAGAATTCAGTGAAACCAGGAATGTACTAATTTTTTTCAGAAAAAATGGTATACATATATATCTGTTATGCAACAGTAACACTTTGCTATTGTCGAATCCACTTAGTATGTTCTACAAGTTTGAATATTAAATTCTCTCATAACTTGCCATTGCAAATGCTGAATCTTCCTTATTAGATAATACAATGTAAAATGCATTTGATTTTAATTACATACAGTTTGAATGAAGAAATTGTAAAGAATTAATTATCTGCTATAGCATGTCGTTAAAGTTGATAATCACTCCAGGATATGCAATAACCTTTTAAAATTTTGTTCATTTCGTTATCAAATGTTATCAATTTAATGTTCCGGTAAATTATTCAAACTTGTCAGTTTAGTTATGCAAAAAAAAGGTCTACAAGTTTGGAAGGCAGTTGGCCACAATTCAGATTATGTAATGACAAATTATTCGTTCAGTTTCCCTCCACAGTTCAACTTATTTCAATAACGTTCGATTTTAAATTAGATACAGGTAAAACTACTTTCCATGAGCAAGGAGACGACAGATAAGTGGCGTGCGAGCTGCATTCATATTAGAAACTCGCTCACTTCTAAACAAGCTTCACTCTCGCTTTCGACTTTATTCTACTGAATATTGATGCTTATGTGCTAAATAGCCGAAATCGTTATTCCCATTTTTCTTTACAATTTTTGGTGAATAATCCCAGGTCAAAATTCAATGGAAGAAACCCCTAATGAAAACTATATTCTATAGTGGGGTCTACTACAATTTCCACCTGGGTAATTCAAGTTAATTGTGGTAACTAAAGTGTCCAATATGTTTAAAAAACTGCATAATCCGATAATATTGAATAACCAGCTTCCCTCTATATGATCCTATTGAATTGTTCTTTTATCTTTGATGTTTTCGAGAAACCCCATTTGTCTAATTATTGAGAAATCATCTCGAACGAACTCATCATGTTTTGTTCTCTTACTCCTCAATTGTTCTGATTCAAAAGTTTTTGAAATACTCGTGATAAAAATTTTATTTTTCTCATGCTCGATGGGTTAAAGTTTTTTCGATTGTACAATACACTTGACAATTCACGACTGCACGTGCATTAGTTCCATCCGATTGAGCATAATTCTTCGTTCTGTTTCCGAGTCTACATAATCGATCTTACGATGCAACGGATTCTTTCAATTCCGCTATTATCATTTCAATCCGCACGCATTACATGTGACCGGTTACCTTTATTCCGTATTACAAAGTACTTTCTCTTCTGTACAGCGTAATTGTATCTGACGACGGTGAAATCTGTCTAAGAAACCAAAAAAAAACCAAGTACTTCGAATATGCGCAGTATTAATTAATTAATTAAATCGATAGTCGATACTATTTTGTGCAAAAAAATCTTTAAAAATAAGAAAAAGGCAGTCGCGGGGAACGTGGTTTCGCGGTGTACCTGAGTTGAGCGGATCACCTATCTGTATTCATGACTTGCACAAATTCCAAGATGCACTCTTGATAATCGTGTACTTCCTCAATGCGTCGAATTAGTCCGATCAAATTTTTTCGCTGCTGTAGAAAGTAGGGAAGATATTAGGGATTCTATTAATAATGTTGTACAAAGGATTTTATGATACGGAAAAAAGTGTTAAAATGCAGGGAAGTAGGTAATTTGGAACTTAAAATAATGTAGATGCATGACAATTCAGGATTGATACCCCTATCATATATTTTATCATTTACATAACTATGTGACAATTACAATATTCGAGTTCCCAAGAAAGATGCTAATTAATTAGGAGTAAATTTCCCTTCGTAATTATTCAGATATACTTTTCTTCCTGGTTTCCCTCGAGCTACATGTTCATCCTTTCACTGTGTCATAGTAAACCAGAGTATCATCGCAACTAATTAAATATTAGGTAATTCTAACGAGGATAAGAGTTCATTTCTTTAGCAAAAAACATTTTTCTGATGATGACCCTTTTTTAACAGACTGTAAAGTGTTAAAATGAGAATAAAATGTTTAAAAAAAGATGTGCAATGCGGGACCGAAAAGACTGCAGTCCCTAATTGGTAGTGTTACCCCACTTCCGAATTACATATTACATTCAATTACAGGATGCTTATTGCACACTCCCGAGTCTATTATATTCTCAGCAAATTTACTTGTTCTTAAACAAATATTAAGTTTCAGCAAAATGTAATTTACGTTAGGATAACTTACATCAGACTAAATCGTGGGGTATCATTTTGATCCGAAGTTAGCATCAAAATCTCGCAACCACTCCTTGAATGTTGAAAACTAGTCGTTAATTATTTGCAACATTTTGCTACTCTTTGGTTTAGTGCCAAATAGAGCAAGGTCGTTTAAAAATAACTTACTGAAAAAAAGGATTTTCTTATAGCATAAATTCACACCTTTTTAATTAGCACTCAATGTAACAGAGTGGTCTCAATTACGGATTACAATTACTTTTCCGTATTACAATAGTAAATTAACCTCGATTCTCTAATTACACGCTGCCTTGGTGAAAGGAAAATAATATGTCAGAGATCGATTTTTTGAATCTAATAATAATAATAATAATAACTGATAACAAATATTTTTTTTAATGTGTAAAGATCGAATCCATTTCAAATCAGGCAGGTTCTACACTTCAAATCACAGGAATGCTCGGCGACGAAATATGTTGTTTTTTTAGAGGAAATTAGGAGATACATATTTTTACAAATTTAAGAGTATTTGAATGCTGAAGTCTCTTTTTAACAAATAAACATGAATTTGTGATTTAAACTTCTGAAGCTTTTGATGTAATTCAGACCTTACAATCTTATTTTTGAATCCTAGTCATTTTTACTGTTCTCTTTTGAAATCCGCCGGAAAATTTAAAAAAGGTTCAAAATTAACAACGTGACAACGATTTTTCTGAAAATATAAAAAGTCGAGTTTCACAAAAAAAAGCCACACTCATATTTTTTGACAATTTTTTGTTGAATATGGCCTTCCACAAGAACATTTCCACAAAAAGTGTTTCTTGCATCGTTTACGAGATGAATTCGAAAATTATAATTTCAGGAAAAAAATGCTCTTGGCCTAAAAAATGGTTTAGAACACATAAAATTGATAGGGTGACTTTCTTATATTAGCAGAAAATAAAAAAATATTGTAATAAATACAAAACTTTTGATGAATATTGCAGTAATAAAACCCTACACAAGAATAAATAGGTTTTATTTTCAGAAAGACTGTCTTATATTAACCCAAAAACAATAAAAAAAGAATTTTTTTTTCATAATAGGTTTTATGCATTCTTTAAAATAAAATTATGCAAGTGAAAAAATATACTTTAAAATAAGAAAATCTTTTGCTTTAATAACTGAAAAGGTTAACCAAGAAATCAGAGAAACAACTAAAAAAGAAAAAATATCCATTTTTTCAAAACGTCCCGGTTTTCCTCTTCTTTGCAGTTGCAATTTGCACATAACTTCATGAGGAATAAATGAAAAACAATTGACTTCTAAAAAGAGAAGTAGGCTGTTATTTCATCCAATCGCTTAATTGTATAAATAAAAACATATTTTTAATAATTAAAAAACTGAAAAGTTAAAGAATAACTATATGAAAAATTGAAGAGCAATAAATAACTATAAAATTTCAAAAGACTTCCGGTTGTGGTAAATGGTAAATAATAATAATATTACAATGATAAAATAAAATAATAATAATTTAAAGAAAACATTTTTTTGTTGAGTGTCTCTGAAATAGAAAATTGAAAAGATAAGAAATAACTGAATGATTTTTTAATTTTGAAAACCTTATAAATGATAATGCAGTAAACTCCCAAATTTTGGCGATGCCTTTTTAAAAGCGAAATTGTTATCAATAACATGAAAACCGGCAGTTAAAAAACACAAAATACAAAAATAACTATATAAAAACTGAAAAAATATATTTTTCAAGCTGAACAAGTTCAACAAAGAAATAACTAAAGAAGTAAAAATGAAAAAATTGGAAAAAATTCCCGGTTTTCGTGTTCTTCACAATTGAAATTTGCACATAACTTCATGCAGAACAAATACAAAACAAGTGACATATAAAAATACATATAGGCTTTTATTGCACCTCATTGCTCAACTCTATAAATAAAAACGTAATTTTCCTAATCAAAAAACTGAAAAATTAAAAACTGACTATATAAAAAAATAAAAAAGTAATAAATAACTAATAAATTTTAAAAGACGCCCGGTTGTCGTATTATTCACAATTAAAACAAATTTTTTTAAAGTCTCTTAAATAGGAAATTGAAAAGATAAAAGAATGATTCAATAATTTTTTCAATTGGAAACCCTTATAAATAATAATGCGATAAACTCCTAAATTTTGGCGACGCTTTTTCAGAAGCGAAGTTATTGTGAATAACACGAAAAGCGAAAGTTTTTTTTTTCAAATTTTTAGTCCTTTATTCTTTCTCGTAAATGTTGCAAGATATCACAAAAGAGCAAGAGGTATTTTTATAAAATTCTTATAGAAGTGTAAACTTTTATCTCAAGTTTTTTTTGTATCTTTCGTTGTTTCCGAGAGAAATGAGAAAATTCGGTTGTATGAAAAAAATTCTCCTAGCAACCAAAATTGTTTAGCCCGCATGAAACTCACAGGATGGTCAAATCACATTTAAAAATTTTCAGATGATTTTTTAAGAGGGCGGTAAAACTCAATAGAATTTGGAAATAAAATAGTCATATCTGAACTATATAAAAAACTGTAGATGTTTACAATAAAGTTTGTCTTTTTGGAAATTAAACGTCAAAATTCAAATACTCGTAAGTTCGTGAAAAAATAATTTTTCTCAAATCGGAAAAATATGCGTCGCCTAATTTCCTCTAAAAACGATATCAAAATAGTATTATCGGAGGTCGAAGATAAAATTATTTCTATTCTCACTTTTCTTGCACATACATCTTTTCTTGATTTAGAAGCATAATAAGACTCATTTAATGACTTCTATTAAAAAAACATATTTAAGTTTTGCGTTAGAAGAAACTAATTGTTTCCATGAAAAGTGGACCCCCCTCGGTAATTGGTTCCGTTATCCTACATAAAAAATAAACTAAAATAAAAATAAATAAAAAAATATTATTGGCTAAAAGTTTGCTCGACACTTCCGTCCTCCATCTCTATTTTCTGAAAAAATTGTCTAACGAATCGGGAACAAGGGCGGTCGCGCAAAATCCCATACGTTCGAATGGTCGATTGGGAAATAATTTTGTCGGACGTAAAATACTTCCAAGTCAACCAGATCGCCTTTCTAAAGTGGCACTAGCACCAAGCACTAGTAACGTTCAGCGCTAGAGCGCTCTTGGTTGGAACAGATAAAAACGGTGACTACGATGATCATACGCGTGAGACCAGCCCGGTTTGCCCCGGTTGGGCTATACTCTATATTATGGCTGCACGTGTGTGTGTGCAATGATCGAGCTTGAATCGTGAATTTGCGAGAGAGGTAGCCTAGCAGGTGTGGGTGAGTTGCCTTGCCGCGGTGAAATATGCACCGTGCCAAGGAGACGGAAGTTGGCAAAAGGGTGTGCGCAGCGTGCGCACTCCTCTAAGAGCCCAACTCCAACCCAACTGAAAGTGAAAACTAGCACACAGCCACGTAGGCCGTGTGCACCAATGCTCGACCGACTTGTGTGTATCCTGCATGGATATATCATTAGATTATATCTCTGACAAGGAGTCTAAAGCAATTTATCCACCTCTTCGGGCCAAAATTTGACGTTACGTTTTATTGTCAATGTGCAATTAAAAATAATCTTGTGTAACAATTACCCGTTTCAAATATCCTGCATGCAACACTTTCTATGCCCGCTTTACCTATCAAAGAATCACATAAAAATCTGGTGTTTCTATTAGAAACAATTTTTGATTCCTACGGAGCTGCAACAAAAAGGAACCTCTCTTGGTGAAAAGGAACCCCAAACGATGAATTTCTTCCAAAGGAGACTCCTTTTGAGTCTCCAAAGGAACCCAATTTTAATAGAGACTTTTTCCAAAGAACCTTTTTTCGCTTTGCCTACTTCGACATTTCATCTAGTTGATAACACTACTTTTAAGGCTAAGGCAAATCTTCAATAGAACTCTGACGGGCATTATTTAATAACGAAAATTAAAGTACAAAATATTATCGCAATTAAAATAGATATAATCAGTAAATTAAAAAAAATCGATGTTTGAAAATCCCTAAGTTACCAAACCCACTTTGTGAGCGATTCGCTTGTGAATGAGCCTTAATGTTGTTATATTCAAGTGTTCTCCAAAGGAACCCATTTGGGTCTCCACTGGTTCCTATTGAAGTTCAAGTTCTGAACGATACCAAGTTTTATTAAAGCTGCCACTTTAATGAATTCCCAGTTTTTTATGTGCAAAAAAGAAACGAAGATTTTTGACAGTGTGCTGGGCTTAGTGATTTCGACATTTTTTTATCTGTAAACATCTTTAACTGTATCCATAACAGGCTTTGCGGCCGAAAATGCTTTAAAAACAGAATGAATAAAGAGATTTCTCACGAAAATAGGGAAATCAATTTTTCAACTAAAATTAATGTGGGTACTGTATTAAATTCAATTTGAAGCGCTTTATCTTTTTACCATTTCAAGCAAAAATATTTTAAAAATATTTGCAGCCAAAAAGATGAATTTTTCAACAAAGGAGATTCTTTTTCTTCTTAAAAAGACCAATTTTTTTAACCAACTCTTTCAATTTTCAAGTAAAAAAGATCAATTTTCAACCAAAAGTGGGAGAGTGAAATTTCCAGTTGAAAAAAAATAATTTTCGACAAAAAAACCTAATTCTCAAAAAAAAAAGAATGACTTTTTCAACCAGAAAAAAAACTTTCAACCAAAAATAGTTGGGTTCTCTTATTTCTAAATCTATAATTGTTACTTTCAAAGGAGTTGTATAACTTGCACCCTGCGTTTCTTTCTATTTTTTTATAATTTGAATTTCATGAAACTTTTACAGTTGTTGCTGATTTATTACCACTTTCTTAATTTAGTAATGAGCCATAAAATTCAGGGCAATGCAGCTATTGTTATATCTTCATTAACATAAAACACATTCGCAAGGAAACAAGTTTTCCGAAAGGCTTATTAATAAAATATTGGAAGCAGATTGCATATTTAATTTCCCCTTCATTGTATAATGGAAACAAATCTTCTGATAGGACTTTACGATGGTTTTTTGTTTTTTCATATAAAACCGAGCGGGAAATAACTCTGGTAATCCATGGACCGATCGGCTATCCGAACTGGTAATCCGGTGTAATTCTAGTAGGACACTTTAATCTGCAGTAATCCATTTGTAATCCAGAGTAATTCAAGTAATTCTAAATAATTCTGGTATTCCGAAGTAATTCGATTATAAGATGGAGTAATCCACTTCTAATTCGAAATAATTCATATCTAATTCGGTGTAATACACTTATAATCCAGAGTAATCCGATTCTAATCTGAAGTAATTCCGCTCTAATCGGAGTAATCCACTTGTAACCCAGGTAATTTGAGAAATTTACGTAAGTAATGCAAATAGTTTTAAACTATTTTGATCAAAATTGGTTGTCTTTTTGTTGAAAATTAATTTTCTGCGCTAAAAATATACCTATTCAATTTTCGGTAATAAATTGATATTTTTTAGTTGAAAATTTATGTATTTTGTCGAATATTTGTCTTTTAGTAAAAAACTAATCTTCTTGGCTGGAAATCCATTTTTTTGGGGGTTCTAATTTCAATTATTTTGTTGAAAATTAATATAGTTTGTTGAAAATTGAACAATTTTGTTAAAAAATATACTTTTTGGCTGAAAAGTCAACTATTTTGTGGAAAATTCATCTTTTTTGGTTGACTCAAAATATTTTTGATTTAAAATTAAAATCATTTTTGGTTGAAATATCAAATATTACATTTTTTTCTCAACATTCGGCTCTTTTGGTAAAGAATCAATTTACTTTGTAGAAAATTCAACAATCTTGTTGAAAATACTTTTTTTTGGTTCAAGATTCTTCAGTTTAGTTGAAAATTCATGTATTTGGTTGCAAATTTGACTAATTTGTTGGAAAATCGTGTTTTTTTCTAGAAATTTATTTTTCAACTGAAAATTAAACTATTTCAGTTGAAGATTCATGATTTTAGTTGAAAATTCATCTCTTTGGTTGAAAAGTTAACTATTTTGTTGAAAATTAGTTTTTTTCGTTGGAATATTAATTTTTCATCTCAAAATTTAACCATTTCATTTTTTGTGGGATATTTATCTTCTTCAGTTAGAAATTCAACTATTTGGCTCAAAATTTATCTTTCTCAGTTGAAAATTCAACTACTTGGTTGAAAATGCTTGTTTTTTGAGGAAAATTCCCGTATTTTTCTGTTGAAAATCAATCAAAGTAATCCAGAGTAATTCTTTATGTAGAGGTAATCCAGGATAATTCGATATAATCCGGCGTATTCTACCTCCGCTGGATCGTATTTTTAGGAGTTGCTCCCCCCTCGCATAAAACATTACACAATTGTGCAAAAAAGCAAAGAATTATTTCTGAAGGCTGCAAAGTTTTGATCAAAAAAGCAAACAATAAGAAAGTAGAATAGATGAGATGGGAAGATGAGGTCAAGTGAAATGTGAGAATGAGTGACAGTGGAAGACAATAAGATTGTGTAAAGTGTCAAGTGTCAGGTGTAATCCTGTCACATTTAATGCGTGGGACATGATTATTTCATAACAATCGTAATAGTCTTTTCTCGGCTAAGAACGCTATTGAAGAGAAAGTAATTGCCAAGTTTATTATAAATCCGTCACGATTTCATATACAATTATTCTTATGTAATTAATTAAGCATCTGAGAAACATGAGATTCAACTTCTAAGTAGCCGCAATAACAATTGAAGCATTTAGTTCAAAGAAATAATCGATGGCGTTTAATTAGTTGAATTTTTTGTAGATGTATTTATTTTTTCCTACAACTATTTGGAATACCCACTTATTATACTTTAAATAATTATTTTTTAATTTTATTAAATAAGAAATACCGAGTACCCGTTAAAAATATAATTTTTTCTTTTTCTGATTTTGCTTAATTTCAGGGTTGCTACAAAATCCCAATTTCGAAATTCCCCGATTTTCCGTGACTTTTCTGCGACTAATTTTTAATTTTCAATAATCAATAATGTTAATGCAAAAAATTTTCTGTTTCTAAATTTATTTTAAACACTTTTAGTTACAACAATCATAGATAGTTTTATAAGAGGTCATCCCAAAATTTCGTAAGACATACGTTACATTTTCAAGAAAAGTGATGAATCTACGATAAAAAAAAACATTAATGAATTTTCAACTATAAAAGATAAATTTTCAACCAAAAAAAAAAAAGAATAGTAAACGTTCGAAAATAAATTGTCAACAACAACAAAAGAACGAATTCCTAACAAAATACTTTTAACCAAATAAATTAATTTTTAACCAAAAAAAGAATAGTAACATTTCCAGAAAAAGTTGATTTTAATCTAAATAAAATAAAATTTTAACGAAATAGTTAAATTTTCAACCAAGAAGATTAAATTTCTATCCAAGAATGATAAATTTACCACAAAAAATTGAATAGTGAATTTTTCAGTTAAAAAATGAATTTTTAACTACAGTGATGAATCTTCAACAAAAAAAATGATGTTTTTACCAAATAGTTAAATTTTCATCCCAAAAGGTTAGTTTGTAAACAAAAAAGACCATTTTTAAAAAATATAGTCAAATTTTTAAACAAAGAAATTAATTTTAAACTAAAAAGATGGAGTTTCAATAAAATAGTTGAATTTGAAACAAACAGATGAATTTTTAAGAAAGAAGATTGATTACATTTCTATCACAAAAGATAAATTTTCGACAAAAATTTGAAAACAAATTTTTCACAATAGAAATGAATTTTCAACACAAAAGATACATTTTCAACCACGCAGATTAATTTTCTACAAGAAAATATTCATTTTGAAGAAAATGTATAATTTTTCAACTAATTATTTAAATTTTTGAAGGAATTTTCATCCTGATATTTACGTTTTTGATCAAAGAAATTAATTTTTAACCAGAAAGATGAATTATTAACCAAGAAGATCAATATTCAACCAAAACGGACGAATTTTTAACAAAATAGTTCAATCCTCAACCAAAACAGACTAATTTTGAACCAAAATGATGATGTTTAGACTAATGAGTTTAAAAATAATTTTTAACAAAGAAAAACAAATTTCAGCAAAATAGTTTAATTTTTAACCAAAAAAGACAAATTTGGAAGAAAATGGTTAAATTTTCAACCAAAGAAATTAATTCTCAACCAAAGAAATTAATTCTCAACCAAATAAATTAATTTTTGACCTACAATATTATGTGCATATCAAAAAAGGTAAATTTCCGACAAAAAATGGAATAGTTAAATTTTCAGTTGAAAAAACTAATTTTGAATTTTAAAAAACTAATTTTCAACAAAAGGGATCAATTTTCAACCGAGAAGATTGATTTTCTACTCGAAAATATTAATGTTTATCAAAATACATTACATTTGAACCAAATATTTCAATTTTTAAAGAAATTTCGCACCCAGTAGTTAAATTTTCAACCAAAGGAATGACATTTTTACCAAAAAGATCAACATTCTACCACAAAAGTTGAATTATCATTTAAATGCATGAATTTTCAACCAAATAGTTCACTTTACAACTCAAGAATATACATTTTCAACCAAACATGGAATAGTTAAATTTTCGATCAAAAAACATAATTTTCAACAAAATAATTAAATTTTGAATAAAAAAAGAGAGGTTTTAATTAAAATGATTATTCATTAACCAAACAAATGAGTTTTTAACAAAGTACTTCCACTTTCAACTAAGTAATTAAATTTTCAACCAAAAATGTAGTAGTTGATATTTCAATCAAAAAATGTTTTCATTTTAATTGAAAATTAGTTATACTCAACCAAAAAGGACGAATTTTCTACAAAAAAAGGACTTTTTAACAACGTTGTTGAATTCTCAACAAAATAGTAAAATCAACTTCACCATCAGTTTATCGAAAATTCCTTGATTCAGTCCGGTTTTTCCTGACCTTCCCTGACTTTCTGGAATTCCCTGACTTGTAGCAACGCTGAATTCATTAAATAATGAGGGCGTGAAAGACATTTTTCAAGTAAATGTTCTTAATCTCGTTGTATAATTTATAACCCAGTTTTTAAAATTGAAACGCTACCGCGTACAAATTTCTGAATAAAAAAAAACTAACAGTATGAACATAGATTCTCTGTTCATACGTTTTTTGAGCTGATGCTTCAACTGTCAATGATTTATTGAGGTAATTGCTTTTTTTCTATGTACATAAAATTAGCAAGATGCTTAGCATCGATGTTCTTGGTACATGCGGTAGATATAACAACGTGACTTTCTGTATTAATTCCATGACGATATTTAAATCGATTTAAATTAGAATCTGTCCCATCAATATGAAACGTGATGTTGTAAAAGAATCTTTGATCAGAAATTGATGTAATAAAGGTCGATGCAATCGAAGGATACGGTGGTACGCTAGACTCAATAAAGAGTCTCAAAATTACGTCGATATTAGCTCTAATAGGCCTCTAGTCACAGAGTGGAAGTGAAATGAAGATAGATAATCAACTTCGATACACGATGTAAAAAGCCAACTCGACCTCTCACTAACGGTGCAACGTACTTTGAAAGACTGAGTAACGCCTGCAAAATTATAAGTCGTACCACCGTAATTTAGCAAGGCCACGAAATGGAAATGTTTCATGAAATGAGATTTGAAAAATTATTTTAATTCTTTAGTTAATTATTAGGAAACGTCCATAAATTGCGTGACGCTATTATCAGAGATTTTTAACTCATCCCTTCCTCTCGTGGCAATTGGTGACATTTTTCCACATTGGAATCACATCCAGGCACAATGCACTAGCCGTGAAAGCTGAGTGGTCGAAATTCCAAAAAGTATTATGGCAGTATATCTTAGTAACGTCATGTCTGTTCAAGTTTGACCAAATAGACCTGAAGCAAAAATTATATTTTTTTTATTAACAATTAGAAAAGTAAAACAAATTCTTTTCTCCATAAAATGATTCGTTTTTTTAATTAGTTTTTTTTTTGTAATTACAATTTGTTGAAAATTCGTACTTTTGGATTGAAAATTCATCTTTTATAGTAGAAAAGTAATCTTTCTTGTTTGAAAATTCATCTCTCTTGACTGAAAATGAAATTATTTCTTGAAAATTTAACTTCTCGGGCTGGAAATTGAAAGATCTTCTAAAAAATTTGTCTTTTTGGCTTGGAAATTAAACTATTTGGTTCGACATTTCGTTGAATATTTTGAAATCTTTCGAAATCCTATAAAATTCGTTATATACTTTGGAATCTTTTTAATTCAATTTAAATTCTTTGAAATCCATGAAATCATCAAAACTGCTTCAAATCTTGTAAAATCTCTTGAAATTTTTTATATCTCTTTGAAATGTTTGCAAATCTTCAAAAATATTATAAAATTCTTTTAAATTTCTTTAAATCTTTGAAACCCAATTAAAATCCCCTGATGTCCAGCAGAATTCGTGGAAATAATTTGGATATCTCTTGAATTTCTCTAAAATACTTTGAAATCTTTGCAAATCTTTAAAAATCTCTGTAAAGATATTGAAATTTCTTTAAAAAATTTGAAATCCTTAAAAAACTGTGGAATTCCCTTAAAATTCTTTGAGATTCCGTGAAATTATGAAATTTGCGAAAATACTTTGGTACTTCTTGAAATCCTTTAAAATCCTTTGAAATCCCGTAACTTTTCTGAAATATTTCGAAATCTCTTAAAATTTCTCAAAATCCCTTAAAATCCTTTGTAATTCCTCAAAACTTTTGTAATCCCTTGAAATAATTAGCAATCTCATGAAATTTCTTAAAAGCTTTTGAAATGTTAAATTCCGTACAAATTTTGTAATTCTTTGAAATACTTTGTAGTCTTTTGAAATACTTTGAAATCCCTTAAAATTTGTTGAAATTCTTTCAAATCTTTTGAAATCCCTTGAAATCTCGTTTACAGTGAAAATAATTAATATGTTGTGCATATATATTTAGTAAAAATATAAAATCTTACGTGAGAAACATTTTTTATTGACTCTAAGAAATATGTTTTTTTTTTTTATAAATAAAGTTTGTATCTTGAGCCCTCTGACGACATTTTTCTCCAAAAGCGTCGATTGGCTATATCTCATCGACGTCATTCTTCGCAGAAAAATTCAAATTTCCTAAATTACATGAATTATATATTTTGAAATAAAAATTGTTTATATACCTGTATTTGAATGTAAAAATGTCTCTGAACGGCTTTCATGCATTATTATCAAATCAAAATTAATAACAATTACGAATCAAAATGTTTTTTGGATCTTTATTCACCCTAGAATCACATCCAGCCACATTATTCATTGTTTAAAGGTTTTGAAAATATTTTTATCTTATTGCATGCAACATTCCCATTCTCCTTTATGCGATTGAATTTGATTACTGAGTATACCACAGACTTGCCATATCTTAATAATTACTTCAGTCAATATTTCTGTTTCATTATTAGTGAAATATAATATTATAAACAACATTCTACTTAATTAGGTTAGTAAATCTGTAATTGAAATTCCAATCTCAACTTCTAATTAAGTATCGTGCAACAGGAAGTCTAGGAATAATATCCGGATTGATGAAGACTAAAGACTCATCCGGAAGTACATTTTTATTCAAATACTACTGTGGGAACATATTCAATATCCTCAGTCTTGCATAAACAGTTTATTTGTTTTTATATTTGTTAACCGGAAGGAGACACGTTTGTGAAAATAAGTTTGATGTCTTGATTTCCCATGAGTTGGTATCACGCCTCCGCCTCCTTTCTTTTTGTTGTATTGTATTTTCATAACACTTACATTATAATAATCTCTGTGTAAGATCGTCAGATCAAAAGAAGACTTGGGCTCGTGGAAACGCGGATTTATGGGAGTCATTGCTTAACCGGAAAGAACTGTGTGACAGTCTGAAGAAATTTAAGGGCATGTAACATTCTGACAGTCTGTCACGTGACCAATTAATGCATGTTATCAATATTTGGACGCTTTATAATTAGAAAAATGAATCTTTTTTGCCGAAATTTGGGGAAATGGTTCAAAATATATAAGGATACGTATGTCTGGCTATTTTGAGTTTTTATTTTCTTAAAATAATGCAATTTTATTAATTCTATTTTAGCTAGGGCTTTAAAGCCCTTTTCTCAGTTACATTCCAAATTAAAAGTTAATAAAATTGCACTATTTGAACACACTAAGAAATTATATGGGCCAGACAGACGTGCCCTTGTATATTTTGAACACATTTCCAAAATTTGAATTCAACATCTACATTTTTCAGATTATGAAGCCGCCGAATATAAGACATGTAATTGGTCACATGACAGACTGTCATATTCCCTCCTCTTTCCCATGTAACAAGACGTAACAAAATGGTTTGCCCCTTCCCCCATACCTGAATTATTATTTTTTTTTTTCATATGAGGAAACATATGTAACATTAAATATTGAAGAGTCTTCAATTGAAAATATTCAAAATTGAAGAATTTTTCATAGTAAATCTTCAAAATTGAACTACATTTTTTAACAAATGTTCAAAATCAATCACCTCAAACCATAAACATGCCAAATTAATGAATCTTCAGTTGTGAATCCTAAAAATTGAAGAATTTCCAATAGTAAATATTCAAAATTAAACTGCTAAAAAAGCGTTCAAAAATATATACCTCAAAAAGACAAATCTTGAAAATTGATTAATTTTCAAACCTATGCCTTTAAAATTGAAGTATTTTAAATGGGAACTTTTAAAAATTGTAGATCCTTCACTTCAATTGTAAGTCTTAAAAATGGAAAAATTTGAAATTGCAAATCATTAAAATCTTCAAAATTAAATTATTCTAAAAAAAAGAAACGTTAAAAAGCGCATACTTTATGATAAAAATGTTGAAAATTGAATAATTTTCAATTTCATAATTCCAAAATCATACTCCTCAAGACACATACTAAAATATGTAATAATTTTCAAAATTTTAATATTTGAAGTTAGGTGTTAGTCTTCTACTTTCACGTCTGTGAATATACTAATATTGGTTGAAAAATAAACAAGTAGTAGCAGATAAAAAAATTGGCTCTCTTTACCCATTTTTAAACCAATATTTTCAAAATTGAATTGATGGTGACGTAATTCCTCTAGATGGTCTGAAGTTTTCACAACAAATGTCTCTCAGATTCCTTTAAAATCTGTTTTAAATTCAGTTTCATATGTTTTTTTATTTCGTCGCAGTACCGTTCAGGCAATTTTCATGATTGAAATTAAACGTCTGTCAAAATACAGGAAAATTCTGGTAAAAACTTGAACTTCACGCAATAGAAGCCTTAAAATCTCTTATTTGAAATAAGCGCGAGAAATTTTGAAAATTTTCACTAATAGTCAAATTATCATAAGAAATATAGAGGCGTGCTCAAGACCAGGCGATTTTCGTATTGCGCATGCATCTACATTTTTGATGCTAATTCAAGAACCACTAAACATTTTTACAATTTCTTGGGCTCATTTTGAACGGAACATTTTAAGGTTTATTTTCGGTAAATTTCAAATATTACAATTATTTTTCTTCATTTTGTCAGGAGCAAAATTTTAATTTTGAAAATTTCCAAACTAAAGAAATGTAGAGGTGTGCGCAAGACCAAGCGATTTTTATATTGCGCACGCCTCTACATTTTGTATGATAATTCGAGAACCAGTAAACATTTTTACAATTTCTTGGTATCATTTTAAAGTGAAGATTTCAAGATTTGTTTTACGTGAATTTTAAATTCTCATTTTTCTTTTGCTTTATTTTTTCAGGAGTTGATTATCATTAGTCATGAAAATCGCTCGGCCTTGTGCACGCCTCTACATTTTTTATGATAATTCGAGAACCAGTGAACATTTCAATAGTTTCTTGGGCTCATTTGAAAGAGGAGATTTCAAGATTCCTTTTGCGTAAAGGTCAAATTCTGATCATTATTTTCTTTGATTTTGCCAGGGGCTGAATTTGAATCACGAAAATTGCAAAAATAAGAAAAACGTAGAGGAGTGCGCAATATAAAAATCGCACGGTCTTGTGCCCACCTCTACATTTTCTATGATAATTCGAGAAATATTGAACATTCTGACCATTTTTTGGGTCCATTCGAAAGAGGAGATTTCAAGATTTATTTTTAATATTTTCTTAAATTTTGCTAGAATTTGAATTTTAATCACGAAAACTGTCAAAATGAAGAAATGTAGAGGCGTATGCAGAGACGAGGCGATTTTTGTATTGAGTACGCTTCTACATTTTTTATGATAATACGAGAACCAGTGAACATTCTTCTTGTTTCTTAAGCTAACTTTAAAGGGGAGTTTCCGAAGTTTTTGCAGCATAAATTCCAAATTTTCATAATTTTTTTTCTTTATTTTGCCTAGAGTTGAATTTTAATCTTGAAAATCAGTGTTTTGCGCACGCCTCTACATTTTTTATGATAACTCGAAACCAATAAATATTTTTACAGTTTCTTGGACTTGCCATGAACAGAAGATTTGAAGATTTATTTTGCTTGAATATCAAATTGTTATTGTTGTTTTCCTTGATTTTTTTGGTAGTTGAATTTTAATCTTGAAAATTGCCAAAACAGAAAAATGTGGAGGCGTGCGCAAGACAGAGCGATTTTTGTATTGTGTACGCCTCTACATTTTTTATGATAATTCGAGAACCATTAAACATTTTTCCAATTTCTTAAGCTCGTTCGAAAGAGCAGATTTCAAGGTTTCTTTTGTATATTTTTCTCATTTTATTAGGAGTTGAACTTGAATCATGAAAATTGCAAAAATAAAAAAATGTAGACGCGCTTGCAGAGACGAAAGGATTTTTGTATTGCGCACGCCTCTACACTTTTTATGATGATTCAACAACCAGTGAACATTTTTATAGTTTCTTGGTCTCATTTTCAAAAGGAGATTTGGAGGTTTTTTTGTGTGTAAATTTGCAAATTTTTCTTACTACTTTTCTTGGTCTTGCGACGAATTGAATTTGAATCATGAAACTCCTGAACGATACTTTATTTTGTCTAACTGTAAATGCAAATGACAAAATTCCTATCTATGGATTCGAATAGTTCTCACAGCTTCGAAATTTCTCGTTTCTCAATCAAGAAATAATCGACATCGAGAAACTTAATACGCATGCAAGCGTGCACGAAAATGTGTATGCACATGCGAGAACATTCGCGCTCACAAGTGGAGTTCATACGTTCCATGTATAATTTATTATGAAGGTGCACGATGCGCTTGCTGTCGTGTCAGTGTGCGACGACTTAATTGGCTGCTCGACTTCTTGCGGGATAGATAATTAATGTCCACACTGTCTTCTCCTCCGTTCCTGTGCCACGAATCAGAACCGCGAAGCTTCCTATAATCAGCTGTCTGTAGTCACCTTCCTGTTTACATACTACAAACGAACACTTTCCTCACTGCGAATGTTGCGCGGCATCGCGTTTCTCTTGCGAATGGTCAATTAAATTTCCATAATGCGACCGCCGAATGCGATTTCCTGTTTGGGAATCGATTACTCTTGCCGAGTGATTTTTCACTTAAAATCGCAAAAATGTAGCCAAAGATCAATATAATTTAAATAAGTGCAATTATTTATTGGTATTATTTTATGGATCACTATGTATTCAGAATCATTGATATAAAGTAGTTCGGTACCGTGAATTGGGGCCAAGCGGCGCGTTTGGGGGAAACCGGCTCTTTTTGAAATCTCTCTTACCGCGTGATTTTTTAACTCAAAATCGCACTCACGTGGCTAAAGATTAATATAATTTAGATAAGAGGCCGTTCAAAAACTATGTCACGTTGCCCGGAGGATGGGGCCCATATATACCATTATATATATACCATTAAGCCATTTCCCTTTCAGGGTAGGCGTGACACTACCCGATTCGGGTAGTGTTTCTAGGTTGATAACTTGTAGTAAATAACTACAAGTGTGGGCTCACCACACCCACGATGTGCCAACAGCACTCAGTATTCTTGAATGGTCACCCATCCAAGTACTAACCGCGTCCAACGCTGCTTAACTTCAGTGATCTGACGAGAACTGGGTTTTTCAGCGTGGTATGGCCGTCGGCCGTATATATATAAACTATATATAATATTTCCGCCTGGGGGTTAAGAGGTTTTGTAACGATTTGTGACATAGGGGGTGGAGGGATTGACGCAGAATGTGACATCACACATGGCAAACATAAATATGATTAACAATGTTTGAAAATGCTAGATAAAATGAAAATTAGAGATTTTATTTTACAAGGAAAGCACCTATGTGCTATCCCCTCTTTTTCCCTTTTTTAACCCGTTAACGCCGAGAATGCCCCTTTGGGTACACCACTCTTTCTGCAATTATAACTCATGCAATTCAAGGTATAAAAAATTGAGAGAAACATATTTTTGAAGCTTAAGATCTCTTCTTTCCGACGGTGGGCATGAAAATGTGATAAAATGTTGTTAATTATGGAAAAATATTGTTTAAAAAAAAACACGATTTTTTCTAATTTTTTTTTTTTATAAAATCGAGTTTTCCGAATGGTTCCCAGTGTGAAACCTACTTGGAACCTCAATAACCGGTGGAATAAATGCCTAAGCTTTCAGAATACATGGTTCCGAGATCAAATTTCTATCTTAGTGTGTTCAAAATGGTTCGTTAATGACAAAATTTTTGCGAAGACATTCATGAATTTTTTTCTCAAAAAATATGATCTTTTCGAGAAAGTGCAAAAGGAGAACAAGTTCTTAGAATCACTCAAAGAATACGTGAGAATTTTTCCAGAAAGTTTTGAATTATTTTTTTGATTTTGCGATTTGTCAATTTTTGAAAAATTAAAAAATTGCTCAAAAAAATCTGAAAAAATTCAGGTGAATTTTCTGTTTGATTCTAACAACTTTTTATTCTTGAAAATTTTTGCTATAAGCTCATGGTTCTCAAGAAAAAAATTCACAAAAGTCATCATTTTGAGCATTTTTTTCTTGAGAACCATGAGCTTATAGCAAAAATTACCAAGAATAAAAATTTGTTAGAATC
>CAKNYM010053373.1:1116658-1139466 GCA_932195095.1 Andricus curvator | reverse complement strand
AAAGAGAAAGAGAAAGAGAAAGAGAAAGAGAAAGAGAAAGAGAAAGAAAAAAAGAAAAAGCTCATTTAGAGTCACCAGCTAGGCTAGGGTGAGAAAAAATCTGGTCACGAGACCACACAGATAAGTTACACGATGCCAGTATCATTTGAGTCGCACTCGCATGTCGAAGAAAATTAATACATGCTCTTTGCGTGAAAGTCTTCCGGTTCGTTTGAGAGTGCATCGCTGTTTTCACGTGAGAATCAATTCATCATACCATAAAGACTTCAGGGAAATCAAATCTCAGAATGGAATATTAAATGACTCAAGTTACCCATATCTGCTAAATATTTTTACATTCTCATCATAATGAGAAGGTTCGTTTTGTATGAGAAGTGACTATCGCGGATTTCATTAAATCTCCACGTTTCTATATTAAAAAGTTACTAAAAAATGCAAAAGATACAATAATATGTTTAATAACAAAAATTATTCATCTGAAAAAGGTATACAAATTTCCTAGTGCCTAAAACTGTGCTAAAATATTAAATTTTTGAAAAAACGACCCAAGATACAATAAAGTTCCTAATAACAAAATTATTCACCTAAAAAAATGTCTAAAAATTCATCGGTATTGAAGGCGTTCATCAATCATCATCAAATTATTAAAAATTTTGCAAGATCCTCATATATTATTTTTTCACATAGTTCCAATTTCTATAACAATCATTTTGTTTTTTCGACCTGCCCTAATGTATAATGCTCAAGCACATTGATCAATTAGGTTACAATTTTAATTAAAGAGGATAACACTTTGATAAAGATAAGCCGTACAAAGAGGATGTATAAGATATGGAAAAGTTTGATATCGATGCGCCTTTAAGTTTAAAACGGAAGGCAAAGATTACGTTATTATTTTAAGGAAAACTTTATAATTATGAGTAGAGAGGATTCCCTTCTAGTAAAGTTGAGCGCATGGTATATGTTTGCCAATTTCGCAGACACTAGGACTTGTTTTTCATTTGTGTAAAATTATTTACCACACTTTGTTGCAGGCAAGTAATTTATTTTTGCAACAATTCAGTTTGCTAATAAAAGACTGTTTTCAAGATTCAGAGACATGTACTTTCGGTAAACGCACATGGTCGTTATCTGTGATCGAGGTTCAATTACTGTAATTCCACCAAAGACAGACATCCACTACATAGAGATACTCTTGCAACAGAGTTCACTAAACGGGAAGGAATACATTAATCTTCAAAGGAAGAGATATTCCATCATGAAAGTCGTAAGCAGTTTAGTTGAATATTGTGCACAAACTGAAATTGGAATGCTAAGTTCTACGATATTTCATTGGGGCAAAAAGATATCGACATCCTTAGGACGTCCAAAATACGTCTCTACGTCTGTTCAATTGATAACCCAAAGATGTCTGATGTCCTAAATAAGCCCTTAAGTCATGAGGCGTCATTCAGACAACAATACGACAGACACGGATATCCTAAGGACGTCTTCGGGACATCCTCACTCTGAGAAAAATGAATTATACCCGGTAATAAAAAATATGTTACCGGATATAATCATGGACTATTAACTATGGGACAGCGATCCAGATTATCAGAACTACCATCTATAGATATTAAGAAATAGATATTACAGGATAATATCTTGGATTATTAAACTTTATAATCTGGGATAATAAAATCTATAATCCAAGATTTTAAAATCTAATATCCATATTAGAATCCTGGTCCATTAGATAACCTCAAATATATATGATAATTTTTGCAAACGTATTTGTAAACCTATAAAAAATTTTGACAGACGAGCTCGGAAGTAGAACTGGGAAGTTCTATCATGTAGCTATCAAAGTGGCTATCATGAGACTACAAAAACGAAAGTAAAGGAGGCTAAGTTTTTGCACTTGTACAAGTGGCAGTGATGTTTAATGAAAAGAAATATAAACTTACTCATTTTGTTAATCTAAATCACGTGTGATTTAGCACTAATAATCATTTTATAACTTAATTATTACTTGTCTTAATGCGAACGGATGCATATGACACGCGCCAAGATGCGACGTACCATCTGAGATGACAGATTTTAAAATCTGAGATGTTACAATTTAATGCCTGAAGATTATAAGAATTTAACGTCTAGAGATTATATTTGGTAACATCTTCATATATATTAGAAAAATATTATAGATTATACGCGCTAATATACTTTTCTATAAGGTGTATTATTCTTTAATTCTATTATCCAGTTCGTATAATCCATTTTTCTCAGTGCAGAATGGCAATGTCTGTTTACCCACTGGCATCTATCATTTAGTGAATTTCCACTTTTTCAGATGTAGATATTTTGTCTATTTCGGAGGTTAAAACGACTGAAAGACTTGAAAGAAACGCCGAGTTTATTTCATTAGGTTGAGCTGGCGGTCTGCGGCCTCGAGCAAGGTCGATCATACTACGCTTTGTAATCTCCGAGTGAATCGCCCGACTGGCTTTACGGAAGTGTCATTAACTCTTGCACAGTTGAATAACTTTTGTCCTTTGTAGTGTTAAATCTGCAAAGGATACACGTATTGGTATGCGTGACCTGCATATGCGTATTGTACAATTGTAGATCGTACCTGGATCCGTCATCATCATTCCTCACGATCGATATTATCAGCCAGCGACAGTATTATCATTTTGAACGATCGCACTTGCCAACTCGTGTGGAAGATCGTTGAGTGTAAAACTCGTGGGAAAGTTTCTTGGGATGTACAACTTTCTCGTTCGATCAGAACCTTTCAAAGTTAGACTTTATTCCAATAATTCAATTGTCTAGAGGCAGAATTAAGACTGCTTATGTTGTGCTTCTTTAATTGTTTCTGGATCTCTAACTGGAAACAATGGACATATCTGAAAATTACATCTGGTTGAAAGTTATTATTATTATTATTTTTCACTAAGATGCATCTTTTTTAACAGGTCTCTTAACGGTCTCCGTGGGAAAGGAGGCGGCGTCAAACGTAGCGGAAAAGCCACTAACTTCGAACGCTGAGGATGTTGTTCTTCTGGAGATAGACGTGAAAGAGCCTAGCAAAAGGTCGCCGTTGACAGCTAGTGGCGTTTATGGTGCATCTCCGAATCAATACATTATTAGGCATGGTGATGACGCTCAAGAGGTAAGAATCGATTGATATATTAATTTGTTAATAATTATACTAAATTTGATATTCCTAGTAAAAAGAAAGTTCCGTTAGGATCCTGTTAGGACTCTCAATAAAGTCCGACTAAATTACCAACTTTGCTTCAAATTGTTTGCAAGTCGAAATGAGGACAAAGAAAGTAGAAACATTTCATTGCATTTTTTTCAATTTTCACATTTCCCAAGAAACTAATGTTTTAATAAGACTAAAAATAAAGAACTTTTCTTTATTCTGAAAAATAAAATGAAACTTTTATAGTATTTTGGTCCCGAAAAATGTCTTCATCAGCAGGAAGTAACAATACTTTGTATTAGCGGTACTCTTTTTTTCCTCAAAAAACTACCTTTGATACAAAGTAGTGTCACTTCATGTTGATGAAGAACTTTTTCGGGAACAACTACTAGAAAAGTCACATATAATTTTTCTGGGTACAATTCTAAATTCATTTCCAAAAATATTTTCAAATAATAGTCCTGTTGTAGAAAATTGTGACTAGGAAAAAAATTATTTTCACAAAAACTTACAAGTTTTTATAGGATTTATGTTCCAAAAAGATTCATTTGAAACATGATGAATTTTGATCTTCTTCGCTACTCTAGTTTTATTTTGGCAGTTTTTTTGGGACATAAGTACTGCGAATCTTCGTTTTACACTTGATACTATTTTGTAATTGTTAGAGTATATTGAATAAAAGTAGAACATCTGTACTAGGGTGGTCCAAATTTATACTACTAAATTTTATTTTTATTTTGGGATACGGGAAAAGCTCAGTTTTTGAAAAAACGGGGGAAAAAGTACTTGTTATCAACTTTTTGAAAATTAACTTAAAAGATTTTTGTTCAACATATTTTGCAATTTTTTAAACAATCTAAATTTGTATACATTTTTTTTGCTAACAACTCGTGACAAGCTAGTATTTTCTGAAAGTAATATTTAGTTTATTGAGAATATTTGGCAATTATTTAAACAATTTTAATTTGTTTGAACAATTTTTTCTCCTTAAAATCGTGAAAAGTTATTATTTTCTGGAATTATTGATGCAGTTGATGAATGTTAAGAGTCATATTTTTGTGAAAGACAGTTTGTTATTATTCAAAAAATTATTATCATATTCTTTTTATATAAAAGATAAAGAAAATTCTAGTTTTTTCGATTCTCTTAAACTATGTCGCTTGTTAATCAGGATTTTCTTATCTCAAAAACATCGAGCTGAAGAAAACTATATATAAAGTAACTGAACAAATTGTTAAAAAATTATTATGTTTTATCCAGTTAGAGTATAAGTTCTGAGATAAGAAAATACTGAATCATGAGCAGCATAGTGTAAGAGATTGGGAAAAAACTAGAATTTTCTCCATCCTTCTCATAGAAACGTACAATTGATGATTATTAATTAATAAAATAATTACAAACTCTCTTTCGCAAAAAAAAATTCTATTAGAATTATTAATTTTGAAAAATAGTAACTTCTCATGATTTACAAGGGAAAACGATTGTTTAACAAAATGAACATTGCTTAAAAAATTTCAAACTGTCTTTTACAAAAAATATCACTCTCAATATTTATATATTAAATGCGCCATTAATTCCAGGAAGTAGGGACTTTTAAAGATTTACAGGCAAAATAAATTGCTTAAATGAATGTAAATAGTTTAAATAATAGCGATATATCCTTGAAAAAATATATTACTGTCCAAATTCGATAATTGTATCATTAATTCCAAAAAATAATTGCTTTTTACTATTTACAGGAGAAAACTGGGTTCAGACATTATTGATTGTTTAAAGAATTGATCATTAGTTTTAAAATACTTGGAAACTTGTCACCTATCGAATAAAAATAATAAATTATGAAAAAACGTGTTTAGCAAGAATTCTACGTAGAACTGCTATTTACATTTTTGGGGCGTTTTTCCGGACACAATAAAAGAGGGTTGGGGGGGGGGGTCAAAATTAAAACTAATTAGGTGGAACTTATTTCTTGAATATTCATTTGGAAGTGATTAAGCTTTAATTTGTAATAAGTTAATAACAAGTACTTTTTTTTACATTTTTTTGAAAACTGAGCTTTTCCCATTTAAAAGCACAGGTTCATTTTGAAAAGCCCGTTAATGCTAATTAAAGTAGGGTTAATGCTGCCCGATTTGAAAAAAATGGAATTCCATTTTCTGAAAAATTAATAAATTATGGGAGATCGATCACCAAAAATAAAAAAATAAGATTGCAACAGAACAGGTATAAATTTGGACCACCGGGCTGGTCACCCTAGAGTCCATTTTGATTCTTATTTTTGAGATTTATAGTTGAAAAAAAATATATGAAACTTCTTGTGTGAAGAGTAACTTGATAAATATCAAACTAACAGAAAGTTTGAAACTTTGAAAAAATTTTTGATCGTTCAATCCCATTGAAAGAGTTATGAGTAGAAGAAGTCATAAATAGTCAGACAATCAATTCGAATCTTTTGTAGGTCGCGCAACTATTTTTTATTGATACTCTACTAGGAAATTATTATTCGGACATTTCATGGCAAGTAAGAGTAATGGCTGGTATTTTTCTAGAAGTGATTAAAAGATTTTATTTTCCATTTATAGCAATCGAAAATAAGACGTTTCACGTAACCATAAAAAGACAAACTATTATTCTTAGGGTACATCTATATCCGACAGTTGAGATAAAACTCTCTTCTTGTGTAAGTACCGCAATTAATTTAACTTGAGGTATCGGATGACAGTCAGGCATTTATGTATTCGACGCATGCCTTTTTTCCTAGTTAGATTTACATAGAAAACGGGCACCTGTGCCTTGCAGGAGTTGCAATCTTATATACGGACGTATAATTTCTTCCATAGCGACGTTTGCATAGCATCCTATATTCGTGAGGGAATTAGGATTATGAAACAAGTAGTGACGAGTGGTGTAAGCGTGGTAGTCGTGGTAAACTTAGAGAGAACGTTCCTTTCTTTTCTGGGTATTATTGCACTACTTTCTGCATATTTCAGAGTCTGAGAGCAAGAGTTTTATTGGTTGTAAAAAATGCAAAACTCTTTTCACTGAGCCTCCTTAGTTATTCGATAATAATTTTTAAATTAAAATTAAATTTCAAATTGCTAATAATTTTTTATCTCTGATCTACTTAATATTTTAGAACTTTTAAGATAATATGGCTAACACTAACTTAGAGAATTTTATCACGCGAAAGAAACTTTCTATTTTCTCAGTTTTTCTCAATAGCTGCACTAAGCTAGTTCGTGATTTAGTTTTAAAATCCGGTTCAATATTAAGAATGTTCTTGCTGACAGAATTATGATCTGGTCTTTGGTGGATAAAGACGAGAATGTAAGTTGTACCTGCTGTCTTAAAATATTAATTACTATACTGGTTAGTGCATCAGCCTTGTTCTAACGAAGAGGGGAGGTGCCACATTCTCGTGATTAAATTCAATTTTTCAAATTTGGTGTTGATATAATTCAGGATAGCCACTTTTATCGCCGGAAAAAAATTATGGTTTTTTACTAGTTTGCAAAAATTTTTCCCGGTCATTCAAAGAAAAAAATTCAAACTGTTAACGCTCAAGATTTTTTTATTTGAAATAAATAAAACTAAACTGCAAATTGAAGCAGCCAAAATCTAGCTCTTCTGAATTCTTAACTATAGAAGTTAAAGCTGAATTTAAATAAAGTTGATAAAGTTAAAAATAAAATAAAATTATCAGTTAAAAAAATTGCTTTTCGAAAAAAAGAGCAAAGAGCCAAATAGGTGAATTTTCAACAAATTAGTTCAGTTTTCAAGCTAAAAAGTCGAACTTTTCTGAAAACAGTTGACTTTAAACTAGAATAAAAGAATTTTTAGCATGAAAGATAGTTTTCAATCAAGGAAGATGACTTTTCAATGGAAAGTTGAATTTTCAAATCAAAAAGATACATTTTCAACCAAAAATGGAATTGTTAAATTTTCAGTTTGAAAAAATAATTAAGAAAAAACACATTTTTACAAAAAAATTAAATTGTCAAAGAAATAGTTTCATTTTCTACCAAAAGTACGAATTTTTAACAAAAACGTTAATTTCAAACCAAATAGTCCAATTTTCTGCCAAAATGTTGAACGTTCAAGCCAGAAAGACGAATTTTCTAAAGAACAGTTAAATTTTCAACAGAAAAGTTAATTTACGTCCAAATAGTTGAATTTTCAACTAGAATTATGAATCTTAAAAAATTCATTTTTTTCAAAGTAGTTCAGCTTTAAAGGAAATGGTTGAATTTTCAAACAAAAACTATTAATTCTCAATGAAAAATGTTATAGTTGATATTTTAATCAAAAGAAGGTTTTAATTTGAAATCAAAAATAGTTAAATCAACGAAAAGATATGAACTTTCAACAAAATGTTTGAATCTTCAATCAAACCAATTTGATTTTTAACCAAGCAGTTGAATTTTTAACTACAAAGCATGACCTTTCAACAAAGACGAATTTTCAACAAAATACATGCATTTTCAAACATAAAAGATTAATTTTCAATGTAAAATATCAATTTTCAACCAGAAATAGAATATTTACATTTTCAGTGAGGGAAATTAATTCTCAACCAAAAAAAAAAGGAATTTTTAGCAAAATAGTTCAATTTTCAACCAAAGATATGAGTTTTTAACTAAAATTATGAATCATGAATAGAATGAAGTTTCAAAAAGAGAGTTGAAAATTCAGCCAAAGAGTTGAATTTTAAACTAAAAAGGGGACTTTTTAACCAAGAAGATTAATTTTTTACAAAAGGATGAATTATTAACAAAATACATAAATTTTTATCCAAGTACTTGAATTTTCAACTAAAAAAAATGAATTTTCAATCAAATATTTAAATTTACAACCAAAGAGGTGAATCTTCAACCAAAGAAATTAATTTTTAACAAAGTAGTTCAACTTTCAACTAAGAAGCTGAATTTTTGACCAAAAAATATGACTTTCCAACAAAATAGTTGCATTTTCAATAAAATAATTAAATCCTCAATCAAATAGAAGAAATTTTAACTAAAAGAGATGAATTCCGAACCAAAAATATAATAGCAGACGTTTTAGACAAAAAAAATTACTTTTAACCAAGAATAGTTAGATTGTTTTATTTGGTTCTGTTTATATAGTTCAAAATTAACCGAAAAGCGATAAAAATGGGATATTCCTTCAAAACAGTGAAAAAAGTAAGAATTCTTCAGAAAGGGGAAAAGAGTTTATGGACAGTTCCTAATCTGTTAAGTTAATCTTTAAATTATATCGATATTCTCAAATGAAAAAAAGGTCTTAAGAACTGAATTATATAAAATAGTTTAAACTCATTATTCATTGTTCTACTGATGGTTATATAAAATTCCATTTATATTTCGTACTTAAAAATAGGAGGGGGTTAGCTTCAATGTCACCTGAGATTTTGAAGGATGGTGCGGGGGTCACCAAAATGTCACAAATTATCAGAAGAGGGAGGGGTGAATCAAAAATTGCTGAAAATATCGTCAAGTAATATTGATAAGTAAAAAGGAGGATATTTCACTGGGTGGATTTCGATTCTTTTGCGAGCTTCCGCAAGATCTAGGATCTCTTCCTATCAGAACAAGGTAGTTGACGCAACAGTCGCAGTGGTCGCAGTCGGTCAACCGTGACCATTGGCCGCCTATCACCGGTACCAGTGCAGCGGCAGCGGCGACTAACTAGCCATGAACACGATATTTTTTGCACGCAATCCGCAAAGACAGACAGACGCAAGGGGGAAGGTTGGCAGGAAAATAGGAGGGGAGGGTCCGTTCAGGATCTAACGCGGTATCTGTCGCAACGGATCGTGGTACCATTACTTTCGACGCGCCTTTGGTATTTCCACGGTATCGGTATTCCGTTCGCCGGATTATATGTACATAGCTAACATAGACCGTTCAGCCCAACACTCTTATGTCCGAGAGATTGTGAATTTTGCCTTCTCCGGAATTCTCAGTTCAGACGTTTCCCGGCGAACTTGCACCTCAATAAAACATTCGTGGCGAAAGTTTGGCTTAGACGTACCTATTTCGATAAGGGACCGTTCAATAACTACTTCATACTTCCAGGGAGGGGGTAACAGGTTTTGTGACGATTTGTGACATTGGAAAGAATGGGGGGAGGGGGGGGGGGGGGGCTTATCACAGAATGTGACATCACACCCAGGTGGAAAAATTATACATAGTGGGAAATATTATATACAATTTCTTCCACTATGTTTAAACTATATATAATTTTTCAGCCTGGGAACTTGAAAATTATAAATTTAAATAACAAGTGTTTGAAATGCTTGAAAACATGAAAGATATTGCTTTTATTTCACAAGTACAGCGCCTAAATCCAGGCTTCACACTCTTCAGTCTATTCCCCTCTTTTCCCTGCTTTTAAAGGATCCAACCTTTTTTCATCTGTTTTCAAGAAACTTCCCGATTTTCTAATTTTTTTCTCGCATAAGTTCGAACTGAATTAATAGAACCCAATCATTAAGTCAAACTTTTTTTCTTTGAAAGTTTATTCCTTTCAATTAAAAAGTCTACTATTACATTTTTCGTTCAAAATTAATTATTTTTGTATTCAAAATTATAGTTAAAAATTTTGTTGAAGATTCAACTATTTTGTTAAAAGTTCGTTCTTTTTTGGTTGAAAAATAATTTTTCAGTAAAAATCTAATTATTTCATTATTGATTGAAAATTGATAGTTTTCAGTTAAAAAATGAAAAATTTTGTTAAAATCATTTTATCAGTTGAAGATCAATCTCTTTGGTTAAAAATTCCACTATTATCATGAAAATTCATTTTTTTTTTTGAAAATTCATTTTTTAAACTGGAAATTGAAATATTTAATTATTTATTTGTTGAAAATCGATCGTTTTTAGTTGCAAATTCAACAATTTATTTCTTTTGTTGTAAATTCGTCTTTTTTGATGAAAAATTAATCTTCTTGATTTAAAATATAACAAATTGGTTAAAACCTAAACTATTTTGTTAAAAATTCATTTCATTAGTTTATGATTTACTTTCATTATTGAAAATGTAACTATTTTATTGAAAATTCGTCTATTTGGCTTGAAAAAGCCACTTTTTTGTGAAAGGTTAGTTTTTTTGGGTAATAATTAACTTTTTAAACTGAAAAGTGATCTATTTTATTATTCGTTCAAAACTAATAGTTTTTAGTTGAAAATTCAATAATTTGGCTGAAAATGTATTTTATGTTGAAAATTCGATTATTTGGCTTGAAAATTTAACTGTTTTGTGCAAATTCGTGCTTTCGGGTTGAAAATTGAACTATGTTCTAGACAATTCCCTTTTTTGATTTGAAAATTCAATAATTTAGTTGAAATTTATTTTCGCTCTTAACTGAAAAATGTTTCCTGGTTAAAAATTTAAACTATTTGGTTAAAAATTATTCAGTTTGGGTTGAGGATTCAACTATTTTGTTGAAAATTCGTCTTTTTTGGTAAAATTAAACTATTTTTAATTTAAAATTAAAATGTTGTTTCATTAAACTATCAACTTTTACATTTTTCGCTGAGAATTCGTCTTCTTACATTAGTTAAATTCGACTTTTTTTATTTAAAATTAAAATCTTTTCTTGGTTGAAATATCAACTATCATATTTTTCGGTGAAATTTTTGGTTAAAAATTTAATTACTTTGTCGATAGTTTAACTGATTTGATGAACATTCGTCTTCTTGGATAGAAAGTTCGACTTTTTAGCTTAAAGATTCAACTATTGGGTTAAAAACGCAACTACATTTCGTTAAAGTTTAATTTTTCTTGAGTTTTAATATTATGTTGTTGACTATGGTAGTGGAATAGTTTTTTGTTGATGAAATGACCGTTTTTGATCTAATTAGTCTGAGCCAAAATGTTCATAGTTTGTAGGGTGGAAATTTAACTAATTGGTTAAGAATTCAACTATTTTATTGAAAATTCGTCCTTTTCGCTCTAAAGTTCAACTATCTGCTTGCAAATCGAACTGTTTGATCTAAAATTAATTTTATTCTTTGTTGAAAATGGAACTATTTGGTTGAAAAGTCATCTTTCTTGATTGAAAATTCATCTTTTTGGTTTTAAAAGTCAACTGCTTTCTAAAACATTTGACATTTTGCTTGAAAACTCAACTCTTTCATATACATTAATTTCAGTGAAAAAAAATTATTTTCCTATTTTCAAGAAAAATCACCCCATTTGCCTCGATTTGAGAGAATTTTGGGTTGTGAAGTCTGTTAAAATATTATGTTTGCCTGTTTTGTGTTTAATTTTAGGTACAAGATATTTATCTAGAGCAATAATAGGAAAAAATACCCGCGAAAACATGTAAAAATAACTTTTGTCTTCCATTTCTTATTACCTGCTAAGAATTCAAAATTTCGAAATCGTTTTGGAATGATTAAATTCCTTATAAACATGTTTTTACAAGCATGCGAAAGTATTACAAAGTCATTCTTAACTGGTATTGAAAGAATTTTGCAGACAGTTTATCTATGAAAAAGAGAGGTCAAGAATTGAATAAAAAGTGGAATAGTGACATGTATTTAACTCGGTATTATCCATTCAGAAATTCTGTCAACTCGTTGAGTAACTCTGATGAAAAAGCAATAGAAAATATATAGTAGTAATCGATACAGTTTTTAGTTAGTCGCTGCAGCTTGCATTTTCAGCTAGAGTAAACCGTTTTTATGATTTCTTCTACAGAGTTCAGGTTCATGGCGACAATTTGAAACGATCAAGACAAGTATCAAAAAATCTCAGATTATATATCTGTTATGACTCTTTGGTTATTTGTCTTGTCAAAACGCTTAGTCAGCAATGTAATTTTCTGCCAAGTGCCCTTCCCAAGATCTTACAGAGCAAAATGCATTTGACATGTCATGCTTGCATTGCAGTACGCATTTTTCCTTTTTAATATTTTAATTAACAGAAAGTATATTTTTCGCGACAGTAACAGCCGAACAAAGGTGGACAATCTATCGCTGTAATCGGAAATTGGGTCCCGGCGAAGGTGCCAAATTTATCAGCACATGCGATCTTTGTTGCGATCAGTTCGAGCGACCATTGCATATACTGGGGCAAACTCGCCAATTGCATAACACTCGACTTTACTCGCGTTCTAATCGCTAATTCCCCGACTCGAGAACCGGTAAAACCACACCCAATACTAAACATAGATCCGCCCTTACGTCTTAAGCCGTGTATATTAACACAGTTTCGATTTGCGCTGACGGCCTTGCGTACCGTTACGGGTGACTCATTTGAGCGGATCAGCGAACTCCCAGCGATTTGCTATCTACTCGCAGCGATTTCTGAATACGTCACCCGCCGGCTACATAATTTGTACACCATGGAAGATTTGTTCCGGCTTTCTTTGTCGTTTTACTTTGCGTACCGGCCCGGTAGCTTACCCGACTGTGACGGAAGATAATTCAGCCTCAATAATAGACACGGCGAATTAGGTCTCGTCGGATGATAATTACGTAAAGTCAAGTTCATCGAGGTAGAAAGTCATAGGACAGTTGTATGTAATCCGATACTTCAAGAGGTGTGACCGAAGGAAGCATTCTTTTTACCTCTTTTGTTACCAGTTTCGTTCCATGTAATGTAAGATTTCATTTGTAAAAATATTGCGGTGTTCCTCAGTATTTGCTTTGGTTACTTTGTCTTTATCTCTTTGTCCCTTGTAATTAGACCTAATACATAACTCTTTCTTACGAGTCATACTGTTAGATGAGAAATTGATACTGTTCTCTTTCATTTAATAAGATTGAAGCTTACATAATATGTGTAAAAATATTTTTGAATAATCTTCGTAATTGCCAAATACTCTTCACTGTTCATCAGTGGAGATCCTTAGTTATTGAATTCAGTGACCCATTTCTCACTGATTCAAATTTAGAGAGCATGTTCTTAACAAACAACTTAAACGCTGCTGATTCTTAATAAGACCTTCCTAGTCTCGGTGAATGTTAACTACTTGACGGGCATGATTTACTTTCAAGCTCTTACGCTCCAGTGCAGCGCTAGTTGCTTTTTGCTTGAATTAGGATGATGTATCGAGAAGGTACGATATTTCTGAATTACGCAACATAGAAAGTGCACTGCAGTTCCGACATTTATCAATAATTTATCAAGGAAAGATTACGGTCACTGACCATACTTTACGATGAAACTGTATCGATTAGTTTAATCTGCACAACTTATTATTATTTTCAGGTTTGCATTTTTCAGCACAATAACTAATTCTTTTTATTTTTTGCAGTTGTCGCCAGAATACCTCTCCCTTGTGCAACAGCAATACCAACAAACCCAACCTCAACAATTTGCACCGAACAGCCAGCCACCACCAAGAAAACCAGTGTCACCATTCTCAAGACAGCAACAGCAACTTCAGACAGCTTATCAAAACCGTCGTGTCCCAGCGATCGCAGCTCCCAGACCACGAGCTCAACTCCATCCCCAAGCTTTAGCTCAAGCCGAGCTTCAGGCTGAAATACAGGGCAGACAAGACGCTATAGATCGTGCTGAAGTTCGTGCCAGGCTTAGAGCCAGTGCTACCGATGGTTCGGCTTATCAAGTTGCAGCTTATCCTGAACAAGCAAAATTGGGAACTTTTGAGCAAGAACTACTTCAGTTGGTTTCTGCAAACCAGGCACAGGAATTTAAATTAGCTGTACCTCAATCTAAGAGACTTTTAGCAAACCAAGCTCAGCAATATGCTCCTCCTCAGTATGCTCAACAGCAACAGCTCGTCAATTATCCAGTTCAAGCTCAAGCTCAGTACAGTAGGCCCATTACTGAGTCAGAATTACCTGAGCAATATCATATCGAAACAACAGTACCAAGGTACCCACAAGAACAGCTAGCAGCCTATCAGCCAGCAGGAGAGCAACTTCAATATCATCAAGTTGTCCCAATCCAGCAGACCGAGTATGAAAGACCTCAAATACCTGCTAGGCCTTACAGACCAGCAGCGCCTCAATATCAGTACGTGAACCAGGCCGGTGCAGTTCAGCATACACCAGCCGCAATCGCAAATGCCCAAGCTAACGCAGAAGCCCAAGCCTTAGCCTTCCAAAAAATCGCGCAAGAGTCTCACAATAAACATCAAGCAAATGCATTTGAGCAAATTCGTATTGTAAAAGAGCGCTTTGAGGAACAGTCTGCTCTTGAGAAGATCAACCAGGGAGCTCAAGTGAGCGAAGCTGGTAGGACTCATATTGAGGAACAGGTGCAGCCGAAGGACCCAGAAGCAGCTTATCAAGCCCAACTTAAGGCTCAAGCCACCGCTGAAGCTGCAGCCGCAAGAAGAGCACAAGAAGCTGCTGAGTTCAAGGCCCACTCTGACGCCATACGCGAGGTTCAAGCTCAACAAGTAGAGCACGTGAAGCAACAAGAAAGAGCTCACCAGAATGCTCTTAATTTCGAACGCAATCAAATTCTCGCTCAAGAACATGCCCAGGCTCTCGCTAATGCTCAGGCTCAGGCTCTCTACAAGGCTCATCAAGCTCAACGTGCCAAGGCCAACAGCGAAATTCAAACTATCGCAAAGGCTCAGCAAGAGGCAAAGAAAAATGATCCCGATCACGTCTCCCCTATTCAATACCTTCTGCCAAACAGTGAACCACTCCCTTCTCTAAACAGCTACTTCACAAATGATCAGAGTCAAAAGTACCAAGCTGCCGGATCATCTTACATTCCTCGATCTGCCCCCAAGTCAGAGGCACCAAGGCCAACTCCAGCAGAACAGTATATTCAACCAGCCATCAATCAACCTCGCCAGGCTCATAAGCACAAGATTCCTCAGACCTCCCAATCCTCGACATATGTTTCTCAATCTGGCCTTCTGAAGAAAGCACCTGTCAAGTCATTGACGATTGAAGAAATTATTGATCAAGATCAGCAGCATGCCCCGCAGTTCGTTAGGATTCCAAGCTCCAAAGTTCAGACTCTGACTCAGGAAGATTTAGCTACTCTTATCAATGCGGGATATACCGTCACGCCTGTTCCAGATGTTAGACCTACTCAACGACCCTACGCTCTTGAAAATACTTCCTCGGGATACTATCTCAAGAAACAAAGGAATACTGCTGTCGCTAGGCCTGAATATGCAGCTTATGAAGACGTCATTCCTCGTCAAAGACCCATTCGAAAAAACAGACCCATTTTGAGACAAGAGGAAGTTGAAGGAGTTGCGAGCGAAAAAGTTACTTTCTTAGTACCCGTTGAACCTGTATATGGTACTAGACAAATTTCTCAAAGACGTTCTGCAACAGTGCAAGAATAAGCGTCAATGAATATTTATTCTCATCGAATTTCAGTATGGCGTCATTTGTAAAATTAGTAATTCGACTCTAACATTGAGGGGCATCTTGTTTAGGTGAAAGTGAGTCTAGTGCAAAATTTTTGTAATGAAGTATAGACTTGCTCTCAAATAGCAAATGCAAAAAAATTAAGAAAGCAAATACGAGGTTTTCGTTCTTGGCCTAAGATATTTTTTGTTGATTTCTTTAACTTCTTATATTTTTTTGTGTGTTGTAATAGATAATTTATGGTAGGATCGATGATTGAAATCCATGTGTTCCTTGCTTATAGGCCGAGGACAATTACCTGTCTTTTTTGCTACAATTTCTAAATTTATAACAAGATGTAGAACAAACTTTGAAAATCCCACTCGCAATTTTCTGGATAAGCGAGGAAATTCGATATAAATTAGATAAACAATTGGAAGTTAGGAAATATTTAAATCAGTATTATTATTGAAATTATTATAATTCGACACTGATAATGTTACCAAAATTTAGGTTGTAAATGTATTATAATCAGAGTTTATTCGTATTAGATTTTAAGATAAACTTCAGAGCATGTTAAAATAATTTGAGTTACTTATTTTTACACTTTCGCCATCACGCTTCTGTCACGAATGCGCATAAAATTCTAGATAATTACAAGGTTCATTTTCACGTTCGCGTGGCTCTTGACACTACCATGAAGCACATGGGCCCTTATTTAATCTAGGATGCCTCACCTTCGTTGTTTATATGAAAAAAACGATTGTACGTTGCGTACCAATACACGCATAAGAAACTCGGCTGTGCTGGAGCAAAACAAAAAATATGTACTTTACCAATTTTGGGTCACGCCACTGTATGTTTATCAATTTAATTTAATTTTTCTAAACATTCTCAAAATCTGTATGAATTCAATTTGAATTTTACTACTTGTAAATAGTACTTGGTTTGTCTTGCTCCTGCACGTCTAAAATCAACTTGTCACTCGACTTTATTCTAATGATCATTTTTTTCACAAATCACTTTTTTTGATTATCACTTTTGTATTCATACAACTTTTTTTTAGTTTATTGATTAAGGCTATGGAAAATGACGGTTATGATGAGCACGCTGCTCATGCGTTGCAATATATCTAAACGATATGTGCGACGGTGCTGAGTTGGACTATTATTAATTTATATCGGTTTGTAAATATTAGACTTTTAACTAATAAAGTTTATAAAAACAGTTTGTTAAGACTTATTATAATGTGAGAACATTTCCTCAAGTGAATATAACTATATTTTAAAATTCTGATTTTGAAACTGGTGACTTCGATATCACTCCTCTAGTAACAGACATTATCAATCATCAATTTCTTAAGGTTCTGAAAAATATTTTAAACACTCTCTGAATTGGATTTCTACATCCGTGAAATTTTGCGCAAATTTCTATTTTAAAACTTTATTGACAATAAGGTAGATGTAATAATAATAATAATGTAGTAATCGGGACGGTCCCAGTAATCGTGAGTTTTCCGGTGTAAACGCCAGAAGTAAGTATTTTCCGCGTAAAAATACAATTCTAAAATATTTTTAAGTAAGTTTGAACAGTTCTTGTTGCGGAAACGAAATTAGTTTTTTTTATACAAATAGTGCACATGGGTGAACAAATTCATTTGTATTGCCGGCGGCGATGAATCACGAAACGTGGAAAATAGCTTAACATTTAGGTTAGGAAAGGCATTTCTTTGCTTAAGCTTTTAATATGTCAAGAAATTACTTCATCGGGACGAAAATTATTCTTTTGTGATAAAAAATAATTTTTGTTTTATAAAATTAAGTAAAATCTTCATATAGTACCTTCTCGTTCGAGAAATATCGGTCGCGATTATAGGGACGTTACGAAAGCATAGTTGCTCGAGTAATCGTGACTGGTCACGAAGACTAGGACGACTCTGTCAAAATTTTATTCCCATATTTCATTACAAATAATAATTTAATTGATTTAAAAAAGGCGTGAAATGAAATCGTAGAACTGACTTGTTACTGTGAGCAGTAATCGTAACATAAATTTGTGCTCAAAACTGAAAAAGGTGATGTAAAATACTGGCATGACTTTAGTGATTTAATTATCAATTTTTTAGTTTATTATCATTTTTCAGTGAAGTTAATATTTATTGAGTAGTTCTTCATTACCTAACATTAATCTATACTGAAAATATAAAGAAAAATGTGTAATAGATATATAATTATTCATAGTTTTAATATTTTGACAACGTAAAGAGAAGATAACCCCCAAATACACATGATTTTTTTAGTCACTGCAATTTAACAAATTTCGTCATTGTGTTTATAATTTATGTTGAAAAAAAGTTAATAATACAAATTACCAGTGTGTAAATTTTGGTATCCAAGAATACACTTGAAATACACCTCCAAATCGCTGAAAACTGATTTCAAGAAAACTCAACCTTTTTCACGAAGACTGGGACAACGACTGACGATTACTAGTACAGGACAGATTTGGAAATCATGACTGAGACATCGGTGATTTTTGACTTTTAATTGTTTAAGAATTAAAAGAAATATCAAATATAATGTAAAAACAATTTTTGTAATATTCTAGGATGTTTAATGCTTCAATCAGTACCAATAATTTTTTAAATAATCCTTCTAAAACAATTTTCTAAATATTTGAAGTCAATGAAATCTCTTACGGTCACGATTACTGGGACGTTTACCTTACGTTTTCAATTTTTCTTCATTCAGATGATTAAATAATCTATAAACACTTGTCTACTTATGCTTTATATTTATTTAAATTTATAAATGAAACTTAATAGCTTAAAATACACATAAAATCACTAGCTATCATATAAAGAAATCATTTTTGTATAAGTAACTTTCCAGAGGTAATGAAAAATTTATTTCCGCCAGTTATGAGTTTAAGTACATAATCAATTTTTTTATTTCTTGCCGATTTTTGTTTAATTATGATGTTGCAAGTGCTCTCTAATGTACTTGCCTTTTGAAACCGAGTTTGTTTCTTTACATTTTTTTTTTTAATATCTCAATGCCATTTCAATCACCAATTACGAGCCAGAAAATTTTGGTATCGTAAAAGTTACACTCCCATTTTACGGGCTACCATTGCCTGTCATGAATGTTTTATGTCCTGGATTGTTGAATAAATTACATTTTCACTATAAGGTGACATTAATTGCTTTCAAAATAGAAAAAGAGATATGTAAATTTCTGAGAGTTCCAGCAGAACATGGAATATTCAGTGCAGTTTATTACAGGCTATTTAAAGACAGGTTAGATAAAAAATTGTTATTTATTTGGTATCCTGGAGCTTAAAATTTTGATAAGTAAACGGTTTGAAAACTTTTGGAAAATCTTCTTTCTAGTTCAAAAGTAAAATATCATTAATGGCAGACCCAACAATTTTTATATTTTCCACAAGGAAATTAAAAAATTAAAAATCTGCAAAAATCACGTTTATAATTAATTCTATTCTCGTTCTGTTAAGGGTGATGTTAAAACCACGTACACTAACGTATTTTGATGTGCCGATTACAAAAATAACCTCAAAAATATTCGCAAATAACATTTTCAAGGCCAATTTAAAAAAATAGTTACCAAATTGATAAAAATAGCAATTATTGGTATTTTTTCGAGATGGAAAAGGGGCAGTGTGTGAAAGAACTTCCCCCTTCCCTTTTCTAGTTCCAAAATCATCATTTTTTGAAAGAATTGTATGAATATTTATAATTTATTAATCAAACAAATTTTATTTAACGTATGATAATTTTATTGTTAATTGTATCAATTTTTAATATGATACTATATTATATATTTTATTCATAATATAGTTATCAAAATGCATTTTTTATAAATATTTATAATTTATTAATAAAACGAAATATATATAACATATTATAAGTTTAATGCTAATTATAGCAATTTTTAACTGTTACAATTCTAATATTTCAAAAAAATAAATGTTTAAATATTGAAATTAATCAGCGACTACTGAAATTCATCAGAATAATTCAAATATCTAAATATTTAGCATCAAAGAAATCTTTCATCGATTCACATTTCTTCCAATATAATATATTTCTTCTTATATTGTTTCTTTATAACATAAATAAAAAAAATGAAGTCAAAATTTTTTTTGATTATACATATTCGTGTGTTTTTTTTAGTAAAATACAAATGTTGTTGTAAGAATGTATGAAAGTGAGTATAAAGTTATTTTACTTTAGTGGCAAACCCGAAAAGTTGAAAAAAAAATCAGTGATTCAAAATCTAATTTTTTATCATTGTTGTATTCTTTATGAAAAAATAGAAATAATAGATTCAACACTTTCACGATGATTCATTATAATAAAAGGAGGTGTTTCGGGTTTCAATCGAGCGCTTTGGCCAATCACAGGCATCGTAGAGAGTATATATAAGAACAGCATAATCTGAAACTTCAGTTTCAGGTTAGTCCTGAAGAAGTGAGTTGCAATGTTCACGAATCGTCGGCAAGATTCGTAGTTTCGCACACGATTGAAATCCTAAACACATCCTTTTATTGAGAATAGAAATGTTTTTGATCTCTCCCGACTGATATCTTACTTTTAGTGTAGAAAAAAGGTTTAGCAAAAAGTTTCAAACCATTTACGCAAAAATTCCGAATATAATTTTAATGCTAATTATAAAAATTTGCAATGTTACACTATATTATATATTTTATTTTATAATATAGTTATCAAATTTCCAAAAATTGCAATTATTGGTCATTTTTCTAGGTGCAAAAGGGATAGGGTGTAACATTACTTCCCCTACCCTTTTCGAGGAGAAAAAGAAGTGATAGGAGAAAAAGTGAGGGGGAAGGTACTATGTAAGGGAAAGTGCATGAAAAGGGTGTAGGGGAAGTGAGGAGAGGGGAAGTAGAGAAGGGAGAAGTAGGGGAAGGGATTGGAAGTAAAGGCAGCGCAAGGGGGATTATGGGAGTGGAGGGGAAGTAGGGGAGGTTAGGTGAGGGAATGTAGGGGAAGTGGGGGGTATTGGGAATTGAGGGAAGTGAGGGAAGGGGAAGTACTGTAGGGAGAAGTAGGGGAAGGGATCGGAAGTGGAGCAGGCGTAAGGAATATTATGGGAGGGGTGAGGAAGTAGGGGAAGCTATGGGTAGGGATGTAGGGGAAGTGAGGGGGGTATGAAGAAGTGTATAATGTGAGGGGAGTGGAAATAGGGAGAGTGAGGGGAGTGCGGGTAAGAGAAGTAGGGGAAGTGTGAGGAGAAGAAGTGAGGGGAGGGTATTAAGAAAGGGCAAGTGCATGGCAAGGATGTAGAGGAAGTGAGAGGTATAGTGGAGAGAGTAAGGAGAAGAAAGCAAAAAAATAGCAGTTATTGGTAATTTTTCGAGCTTCAAAAGGGATAGGGTGCAACAGTACTTCCTCTTCCCCTTTCCAGCTTGAAAAATTACGATTTGAAATTTTTTTCAAATTTGTTTAGAAATTATAGTTTATTAATGAAACAAAATTTATCTAACGTATGATAATATTATTTTGTAATTATAATAATTATTAATATTATACTATTCTAATATTTTAAATTAATCAACTGTTGAATATTGAAATTAATCAAAAATTAGTGAATTTTATTAGAGTAATTCAAATCTATTAATATGTAACATTAATTAAATATTTGAACCATTCACATTTCTTTCAATATAATTCATTTCTTCTTATATTGTATCGTTCTGAATTTAATTAAAAAATTGTACTAAATGTTTGAAAATATTTTTGTGTTTTTTTTCAGAAAAATGGAAAAATTTTTGTAAATGAAATATAAAAGTGAGTGTAAAGTGATGATAATTCCGTAAATAAACCAAAAAGTAGAAAACCTCAGTTAAGCAAACCAAATTTCAAAATTATTTTTGTATTTTTTGACAAAATTAGAAATGCTTTTTGGTCTCCCCTCACTGATATTTCACAATCGAACTAGAAAGAAAGCTTAGTAAAAGGTTTGAAATCATTTTCTCCCAAATTCAGGAAAGTCAGCAAAGTAAACAATCACCATATTCCGAATTAAATGCACTTCAATTATAGTTTAAAAGAAAAAAAACGTTTAAAATATAACATTACAATTTTTTAGAAGACACATAATTCCCTGAGTTACTTTATAAGTGTTTTCAGATCTAGATCTCAGATTATGCTTTACATGTTACGTACGTGCAGTGCTTTTACTTTAAATTTGAATTCATGAGGTTGTTAAACTGCAACCTTAATTTGGAAAAGAGAATGCCTGTGCTACTGTTTAAGAGATTTCCGATAACTTATTGAAAATAAAGCCTGCAAAAGTATTGTATTCAAATGAGCAAAATTCAACACAACTCAGAGCTCTTTTTTATATTAGCTCGAGAGAACATTGCCACACTTGATGTTTCGATGGGATGAAATTTCGACACCCGATTCAACTCTCGAGTCCTTCGAAATTGGGTCCAGTCTGGACCCCGCCCCACTTGTTTAAAATAACGCTGGGGACCCAGTAAGCATCATGGTGATCTACTTTAGCAAATGGGTTGCGAAAGAACTAGCCGGCAAATTACCGCAGAGATAAATAAATCTCTTTTCTTCGACCAAAGATTGATCAAAACACGCACCAAGATGCTGATTATCTTTTTTATCTGAATGTACACCCTTGAATTAATCAGGAATTCAAACGATTTTCAAAATCCCTGGACTTTTCCCTGATATTTCCTTGGCTAGCTAAAAAGCTAGTCCTTAGCTAAAAGCTAGTCATTAGCTAAAAAGCTAGTTATTAGCTAAAAAGTCTAATGTTTTAGAAAACAGTTAACTTTAAAAACTAAAAAGTTAATTTTAAATCAACAAAAATCAATTTTCAACTAAAAAATTAAGGTTTAACCAAACAGTTGCATTTGCAACTACATAGTTAAACTTTAAAGCAGTAGAGGCGAATTTTCAACAAAATAGTTAAACTTTTAACCAAATAGTTGAACTTTTAACCAAATAGTTGAAATTTCAACCCACAAAGATGAATTTTGAACCAAATGGTGGAATTTTTAATGCAACAAGAGTAAACTTCAGCCAAAAACTGTTAAATTTTCAATGAAAAGATTCATTTTAAACAAAAGACGTAATAGCTGATTTCAACAAAACAAAAAAAGAATTTTCAACAAAATAGTTTAATTATAAAAAATGTAATAGTTCATATTTCAACGAAAAATATTATATTTCTACCAAAAGAGATGAATTTTAAAATCAAAAAGAAACAAATTTTCGACTAAGAAGATTTGCTTTCTACCAAAAAAGACAAATTTCCAACAAA
>CAKNYM010053373.1:1059066-1116648 GCA_932195095.1 Andricus curvator | reverse complement strand
CGAATTTTCGACAAATTAGTCACGTTTCCAACCAGAAATGGAAAAGTTAAATTTTCAGTAAAAAAATTCATTTTCAACAATAAGAAAAGGAATTTTCAACAAAATGGTCAACTTTTCAACGATAGAAATGAACTTTCAACTAAAATGATGAGTTTTCCAAGCAAAAAGATGGATTTTCAACAAATAAATGTTTTTTAGTCAAGATAGATTTTTACCCAAAAAAGATTTTCTTCAACGAATAATGTAATATCAGATATTTCAAACAAAAAGTATTTTAGGTTCAAATAAAAAAGATTTAAATTCAACCAAAACATACGAATTTTCAACAAAATAGTTGAATTCCTAAGGAGAGAAGATTAATTTTGAACCAAACAGTTGCATTTTTAATCAAAAAAGAACTTTAAAAAATATAGTTGAACTTTCAACCAAGTAAGATTTCAGTTCAATTTTCAAAACTAAAATGTGAATTTTTAACAAAAAATTTATTTTCTACCAAAATAGTTGAATTTTTAACCCAAAAAGGATGACTTTTAAACAAAATTGTTGAATTTTCAACCAAACAATAAAATTTTAAACTAAAAACATAATTGCCAAAGAAAGCAATTGCAAAAAAAAAGAAATAGAAATACAAGGCAAATAAATTGCTGACAAGAATATTATATCAGGGTCGCCGTAAACTTCATTTTCAAAATTCCCTAATTTTTCCTTCATCAATTTTTCATTTGCCCTGATCATTATTATTCGAAGACTCAAGTCTTAATGTTGTAACATTCTTAACATAACATATTTTATGGAATAAAACCATTTCAAATATCAAATTTGGTATCCTTGGCCGTTATTTAAACTGCCCCTTATAGAAATTCCCTGATTTTTTCAGTTTTTCCCTGAGCTACGGCAACCTTGCCATATATAGTCATTATTATTATTCTTATATCAATTAACAACCGATTGTTGGTAGGGTTCAACACTTACAATAACATGGTATGAGATAAATAAAAAAATAAATATTAAATTTTTTATTGAAAGCATGCCAATCGAATAACTTCAAATTTAAATAAATGTACAACTGTAGAATTTGAAAAAAATCATATTGGTAACTGTTGGCATTCTATGTTGAATAATAATTTTAATTTTAGATAGAAATGCAAAATGAAATATTCAAATTCGTATATTTAAAATTGCAAGTGCTACGATTTTTAAAAAGAATTTATGTTTTTTAAGTTAAATGCCTTAATAGTTATTTTAATTTTCAAAGCGTTCAAAATTAAATAGTATCAAATTTAAATTGTTCAAAATAAACAATTTAAAATTGAAAGTGTTCAAATTTTCTTAATTTTCACATTTTTCAAAATTAAAAAATGTCAAAATAGTCAATTTGAAGTTGAAACATCCAAAATTGTATTGTTTCTAATTGAAACAGTTCTGAATATCATAATATTAAATTAATAGCATTAATATTTGGACAATTAATTTAAAATTGTAAACTATCAAAGTGGAAGCCATCAAAATTGACCACTTTATTTTCAGGCTGAAAAACCTGAATAATTTCCGTTCATATTTTAAAAAGTTTGCAAATCCAAACTTAAAGCATTTAAATTGAACAGTTTTGAGTTATGGGTGCTTACATTTAAACAATTTTAATGTACAGGCCCATAAACTCAGGTAATTTCAATACTATTATTTATTTGAAACTGAAAATTAACTTATTGGATAACTTCAAATTGACTATTTTCAAACTCAAAGTGTTGAAATTGAATTGTTTTATTTGAAGGGCGTGGAATTGTAAGATTTAAAATTAAAAGCCTTTTATTTTGTACAATTTTTAATTTTAAGGGGTTTAGAGGTTTTTTATGCATTTTAACTAACTTCTGAAGACTGCAAGAAATTCAGAAAGATTTTAACGAATTTTTAAGAAAACTTATATATAAGTAGAGTAAATAATTAATTATATGAAATGTAACCCTATATGAAACCCTATATGAACGCTAAATGAAATGTAACCCTATTATCGGTGTAAAACTGTTGGGTTATTGCTAATAAATACAAATTAAAATAGTACTTTTGATTAATTTAGCCCTTTTTAATACAATACAACTTAGTACTCAAAAGATGGAAATAATCAAAAATCGCGCGCAATGGTTTTCTCTTTGGCGTTACATTTCTATAGTTTTCGATCCAATTCATACATTTACATTTTATTTTCACATCCTGGTGAGTTCGGTTATCTTCTTTGGAAATCCGTCACTAACTTAAAAACAGTAAAAAATTAACAAAGTGTCGACGATTTGTTTGAAAAAATAAAAAGTAGCTTTTCACAGAAAACTTAAACTTATTTTTTTTGCCATTTTTCTATTGAATTAAACCTTCTATACGGAAGACATTCTCTGAATTCTACGCCAGATAAACCATTGTTGAGGTTTGGAAGTATAATTTTCATTTGCGAATTTTTTTTTACTCTGATTTCGCTGCATAAAATGGCTTCATAAGAAAATATATTTCATTTAATTTCAAAACTTTAAAAAAATATTGCAAAAAATGAAGAAGGTGGGGGTTTCCAGGAAATCTTCTTTTAATGTTTTCAAAAATCGAAGAAAAAATAGAAAACATTTTCTGCATAACCACATCATCTTTTTTATTTTCAACTGCATCCAATATAATTTCTGAAAAGTACAATAATTGTACCAATTCAGTACTTCAATGATGAGCAATTATAAAATTTCATTTCTTCCATGCAAGATTTCAATTGTAAAGAATTTTTTTCTAGATTGTCTATTAATTTTACATGCACTGTATTTCAATTTTACACCATTTTCTTTCTTCATTGTTCATTATTTCATGTCTGGAATGGAAAATTATATTAAATTTAATATCTAAATGTACATCATTCAGTTTCTTCAATGTACAATTATTGTACAATTTCCGTACTTCAAAATACAATAATTAATTAATAATAATATAATAAAATAATTAATTACTTCTTCAATATATAATTTCAATTGTTTCAATTGACTCTCCAATATAAGGAAAAAATTTATTTTCTTCAATGCTACAGTCTACAGAAAAGTATTAAAAATATGATTGTAAAATCATAGAAAATAAAAATTTCTTCAAACATTGATTTTCTAAACTTTTATTTTTGGAATTTATTCCTTTATAAATAATACTTTTTTATTTCCTGATTGCGCGATCACAGATAATGAAAGTCCAACCTTCAATTTAATATACAGAAAAAGGCGTACTTTTGTTGTAGCTTGATTGTTACTTATCTTCAATGTAATGAAATTAGATTTTTATCCAAAAGTTCGATTCAGGCCCATATTTGTCTTAAAACTAGACTTTTATCCTACTGTTTGGTTTAAAGCAAGATCGTCTTTCTTAAAATAAAGCTTTTTTCATGTGTAGGATTTTATTTCTGCAACATTCAATAGACATTTTTTATTTTTTTAAATACTTTTAAATTTTCTGTTAATGTAAGGAAGGCATTTGTTTCGCAGCGATGTTAGATAGCACAAAAGAACCGGAGATATTTTTGTTTAACTTTTCTAGTTTAAGCTTTTATTAAAATTTTTTTTGTACCTTTCGTTGCGAAGTTTCGATTTCATGAAAATAAATTCTACTGGCCACAAACTTAAGAAATGTCTTTTCCTCATAGAAGGCTTGATTTAATAAAAAATTAGAAAAAATATAAGCGTGGCTTTTTTGGGAAAAATTTTATTTTTTTATTTTCAAACAAATCATTACCACTTTCTTAATTTTTAACTTTTTTCGGATCTAATGGCGGATTTCTAAAGAGGATAATAAAACTTACCAGAATTTGAAACTTGTAGTTCAATGGAATTCTTTTTTCTCAAATTAGAAAAATCCGGGTCACCTAATTTCATCTGATTTGAAATGGATTCGATCTGGAATCATAAAAAATCGTGGAAAGCAGTTGTTCTTTTCTTAGCCGATTTCCGTATGATTTGAATAAATTAATTGATATTTTCAAATTAGCATATTTTTCAAAAATAATTCAATAATCTTAACGTATACTGGTACTCACTTGAGTCCCTGAAAGGAAGCCTCAGGCTCTGAAAATGATATTTAATTTCTCTCCATATGAATGCATATTATAGTGACCTCAGTAAAGACTTTTTTAACGAACCATATTAAATTAGCAACATAAACCCATAAAAATCGTCTTTCTATCGGATTTTAAAACACATTCAATAAACCTTAAGAAATAATATTACATAATGCTGCTTTAATTTTCAGGCAAGAAAAATAATATGCTTATATTACTGATTATAAATGACATCAGGGTGTGGTTATTTATTTAAGGTTGCTCAAGCAGTCAGTAAAATAATGTGGAGCTTGTTATAGAACTTTCTATAATGAACACATTGAAAACATTTTAAAGAGATTCAATAATCAATAATCAATAATCAATTTTTAGTTTCTTCAGATTGATTTTTATTGAATGAAAGGAATTTTTAAATGGATACATTTATCGATAATTATATGTTATGTTATGTGACGAATTATCGATTCACAGAAGAGAAAATTACCCACAAGATTTTTATCATGAACTTCGGTTCCGTTTTAAACCAGAATTAATACTACTTTCTGCAAGCGAGAGTATTTGTCTCGGATTGTGCGAATTTACATTTAATTCAATAATAATTAGGTTATAGCTAATATCACTTGATTAAAACCATTAATTGTAAATGGGCTTCCAAGCTGGACTTATGAAAACCAAATATTCATATTTTCGTCTTGGTTGTTATTTAGACAATTTTTGTCAAAGGAGTTCAACATTGAACCAAGTAGTTGAATTTTCTAAAAAAAATGAATTTTTAACAAATTAGATTAATTTTATACCAAACGTAAATTTTTAACAACATAAATTAATTTGCAACCAAATAAATGATATTCCAAATGAAAAAGATTAATTCACTATTAAAAATGGAATAGTTAAATTTTCAGCTGAGGAAAATAATTAAAAAAAAACGAATTTTCAACCAAAAGGATGAATTTTTAAGCAAGAAGATTAATTTTATACTAAAAAAGACGAATTTAAAAAAAAAAATACATGAATTTTTATTTAAAAAGATAAATTTTCAACTAAAAATGGAATAGTATTGAAAAAATTAAATTCAAACAGAAAAAAAGAGTTTTTAACAATATAATCAAATTTTATAGAAGGTAGAATAATTTTTCACTAAATTGTTGAATTTTCAATCAAAAACTTGAATTTTTAATCGAGAAAATTCATTTTCTACCAAAAAGGACGAATTTTCAACAAAATATATGAATTTTCAACAAAGTAGTTGAATTTTTAATGAAAAAAAGGATTTTCAACCAAATACTTACATTTTCAACTAAAAAAGATGAATTTTAAACAAAGAATGGAATAGTTACATTTTTAATTAAAAAGTTGAGTTTTTACAAAAAAATTTCAAACAAAATAGTTGATTTTTTAACCAAGGAGATGAATATTTAATATTAAATTTTTAAATATTTTGTTAATATTTTATGTTTATTTTATTTAATATTTTTAATGATTGGTGATGATGTATCTTAAGCCAAAAAATTAATTTTTAACTAAAAATGGAATATTAAATTTTCAGTTGAAAAAATAAATTTCTAACGGAAAAAGAACGAATTTTCAACAATATAGTTATATTTTTCAGAAAGTAGATTAATGTTTCACCAAATAGTTGAATTTTCAACCAAAAGCATTATGAATTTTCAATCAATAACCTGAATTTTTAACCCAGAAAAATAATTATCTACCGAAAAGGATGAATTTTCATCTGAAAAAAATCAATTTTCCACAAAAAATGGAATAGTTAAATTTTCGGTCGAAAAAATTAAAAATAAATTTCAGCGAAATAATGGAAAACTATTTGAATGACCTACGTGAAGTACTCCGAATTACCTGGATTGCTCTGGATTACGAGTTAATAATTTCGATTACCTATAAATTACTTCGAATTAACTGAATTAAAAGTAAATTATCCTGGATTATAGTTGTATTATTCTGGATTATAAGTAGATTACCCTGGATTATAGATGCCTTACAAAATTTTAAATCTTCTTATGAAAAATTAACTTCTTTGACTCTTGAATGACATATTTTAGTGCAATTTAGTGAAAAAATCTAATTGCAATTATACTTGATTGGTAAGGTAAATGATCATTTAGAATAAATAAAATATTTTTTTAAATTTTCATCTCTGTCGCATGAAATTTAATTGACAAGAAGCATATCAATCTTCTTTTGTGCTCGCATCTCCTTTCGTTCTGGTATAATAAATGCGAAAGTTACATAGACAGTCGTCATAAACTCAGTAAAAACTAATGCTTAAAATTATTTTAAATTCAGTCAATATTCGTGATTAAAATTTCATTCATTGTGCTTTTCAAAAGCGAGTATTTATTTTTAAAATAAAATATTTTGAAGCACATAAATTTCTGAAAAAGAAATACAAATAAAAGAGAAAAAAATATAAAAATAAATAATATAAATATAAATAAATATTATAAATATAAAATACACAATTAACCTTTTTCTGAGCAGCGAGTTATTTTTATTGCCCACGCAGGACTGGACAATTGGAGATATTACGGATCACTGGTGATGTAAGAGAAGCTTGTGCGGTCTTGGTGAAGTTTTTTGTTGTAAATGACCCCAAAAACAGGTTACCTAAAATAAGGATAGAGCAGTATCCAGGGTGGCCGCAATATTTCATTTTTAAAATTGCATGACTCTTCCCAGATTTTTTTCTGACCAATTTTTCATTTTCCCTGACCATTAATATTCAAAGACCACCATTTTAATCTTTTATCACATTTTTAACATAGAATCTTATATGCATGGGATAAAACAATTTTAGATTAAAATTTCAAATTTATAAATTTATTTAAGAAAAAAGATCACGTTTCTACCGTAAAAGATAAATTTCTATTACAAAAGACGAATTTTGAACAAAATACATGAATCCTCAACCAAATATATGAATTTTCAACCAAAAAAGGAAATGTTTAATTTTGAGTTCAAAAAACTAATTTTCAAAAAAAAAAAAAAGAATTTCCAACCAGTTTAATTCAAGTAAAAAAAATGAATTCTGACAAAATACTTGAATCATCAATTAAAGTGATGAATTTTCAACTAATAAAACGAATTTTCAACGAAAAATGTGAATTTTTAACAAAAAAAGACGAATTTTTTACAAAACAGCTGAGTATGATTTTTCAACAAAAAAGTTCATTTACGACCAGATAGTTCAATTTTCAACTAAAATTATGAAAAATCAATCTCAACAAAACCTGTGATATTTAATATTTCAACAAAAATGATTTTTATTTTAAATCAAAATCAGTTCAAATCAACCAAAAAAGAAGAATTTTCAACCAGAAAAGGTTCATTTTCAATTTAAAATATCAGTTTTCAACCAAAAATAGAATAGTTACATTTTCAGTATATAAAATTAATTTTCAACAAAAAAAAGGCATTTTCGACAGAAAAGTTCAATTTTCAACCGAAAATGGAATAGTGAATTAAAATTATGAATCTTCAACAAGAAAATTATTTTTTAATAAAGTGGTTCAACCTTCTACCAAGTAGTTCAATTTTCACCCAAAAAAGATTTACTTTCAACGAGTAATATAATATTAGATATTTTAATCAAAAAATATTTTAATTTTGAATCAAAAAAATTTGAATTCTACCAAAACAGACGCATTTTCAACAAAATGTTGCATCCCCAAGGATAGAAGGTTAATTTTCAATCAGTTTCATTTTTATTCAAAAAGATGAAATTTCTACTGAAAAAGATGAATTTTTAAACCAAAAAGACGAACTTTCGAAAAAATAATTGAATTTTCTACCAAGAAAGATTTCAGTTGAGTTTTGAAAACCAAAACATTAATTTTTAACAAAAAGTTAATTTTCCACCACAAGAATTTTCAAAAAAATAGTTGAGATTTGATCCAAATAGTTGAATTTTCAACCTACAAAGATGAATTTTGAACCACATGGTGGAATTTTTAATCCAAAAAAATTAAACTTCAACCACAAACTGTTAAATCTTCAACAAGAAGATCAATTCTCGACGAAAAATGTAATAGTTGATATTTCAACCGAAAAGAACGATTTTTCAACAAAATAGTTGAATTTTCAACCTACAAAGACGAACTCTTAACAAAAAATGTAATAGTTAATATTTTAACGACAAAAGATTATATTTATAACACAAGAGATGAATTTTAAAATCAAAAAGACGAATTTTCAACCAAAAAGATTTGCTTTCTAGCAAAAAAAGACGGATTTTCATCAAAATACATGAATTTTTCACTATAATGATGAATCATCAACCAAAAAAAAAAAATTTTTTTTCAACCAAGAACGGGAAAGTTCAATTTTTAGTAAAAAAAAATCATTTTCTACAAAAAGAAAACGAATCTTTGCCAAATAGTCAAACTTTCAACCAAAGAAATAAACTTTCAATTAAAATAATGAGTTTTCCAAACAAAAAGGCGAATTTGCAACAAATAAAGATTTCAAACGAAGAATATTAGTTTTTGCTTAAAAATAGCTACATTTTCAGTGAAGAAATTTAATTCTTAAGAACAAAAAAACGATTTTTTTTGCAAAATAGTTCAATTTTCAGCCAAAGAGTTGAACTTTCAACCAAAAACTTTATTTTTCAACCAAGAAGATTAATTTTCTGCAAAACAAGATGAATTATCAACAAAAACCATAAATTTGTAAAAAAGTACTTGCATTTGATACTAAAAAAGATGAATTTTGCACCAAATAGTTGAATTCTAAACTAAAAAAGATACATTCTCAACCAAAAATGAAATAATTTAATTTTTAGCTAAACAAAATAATTTTTAAGTAAACATGAAATGAATTCTCAACAAAATAGTTAAATTTTCAACCAGAGAATCGAGTCTTCAACCAAAGAAATGAAATTCTAACAAAGCAGTTCAACTTTCAATTAAGAAGTTGAATTATTGTCAAAAAAATATGAGTTTTTAACAAAAAATATTCATTTTCAACCAATCAGTTGCATTGACCAGCAAATAGTTGAGCTTGAAGCAAAAGAGACGGATTTTTAAGAAAGTAGTTGAATATTCAGCAACAAAAATTAATTTTCAACCAAAAAGTTGCATCTACAACCAAAAGGCTGAATTTTTAAACTACAGAGAGGAATCCTAAAAAAATGTGATAGTTGATATTTCAACCAAAAAAGATTAAATATCTACCAAAGCAGATGAATTTTTAAACCAAAAAGACAAAAATAAAAAAAAAGTTAAATCTTCAACCAGGAAAGATTTCATTTCAACTTTGAACACTGAAATATTAATTTTCAACTGGATTCTCGAATAAAAAGGATGATTTTTCAACGAAATTGTTGAATGTTCAACCAAATGATAAAATTTTTTATTGAAAATATAATCCACAGGAGCAAGTATCTGCATAAAAGGAAAGAGAAATACGTGGAATATAAATTACTGACCAGAATATTATACCAGAGTTGTCGCAAAACTTTATCTTCGAAATTCCCTAATTTTTCCTTGACCATTAACATTCAAGGACCAGAATCTTAATCTTGTGAAATTTGTATCATAGAATCTCTTACAAACGGGATAAAACAATTTCTAATTAAAAGTTTAAAAATTTAAATTTATTATCCCTGACAGTTCCTTAAAGTGCCTCTTACAGAAATTCCCTGACTTTTCCCTGAAATTCCAGATTTTCCCTGACCTACAGATTGATTACTTAACACAATTGAATACTGCTATTTTTCAATTTAGGAACAGCATCTACTTAACATCCTTATGATAATAAAATAACGTTTCTGCTTACGTTATATTGTTATTAAACCTTCAGACACAATAAAATTGCAATTCAATTCGCAATGTGTTATTAAGGTACATTGCGTACATTCAATTTGAGCAATTATTTGTTTCAAAATCGTCGGCGCTTTTGATGCATCACACCTGCTCTTAGCATCCACAGAAAAACTCGAGACAGAAACGTCTTTCTGAAATGTTTCAAGTAATATTAAATCATCTGAAATTTGTCTTGATAAGAAAAAACTTGCTGGAGCGACTAAGTGCTCTTGAAATAAATACAAATTATAAAAGAAGCAGTTTATGGAATTTCCTTTACAACTCTTTCTTCATTTCAAGTCTACATTAAAATCACCTTTCGTGATACATTAAAATAATTTAATACTCATAAACATTTATCTGAACTGTTTCTTACAGTTCTAGAGTTGAAGGATGGACGCAATAAAGTACCTGTAGTAATGTTAATGGCATCACCATTTTTATGAATACATTTTTATATTACATGAAGATAAAGATAAAACAATGCTCACCATCAATGCCAAAAATGTATTAACATTTTGATTATTCGAACATTTTATAATACTACAAAATAATAAAAATGTGAAAGAAACTTATTAAATATATATTAACATTTCGATTATTTTGAAATATTATAATACTAAGAAATAAAAAAATAAATATGAATAATAATTGCATGATACCTTGAAAGAATGTAATGCTCATGAACATTTATCTAAACTGTTTCTTGCCATTCTAGATTTGAAGAATCTGTAGTATATCTAATACCAAATATCTGCACTTGTAGTAATGTTAATGCCATCAACATTTTTATGAATAATGATTTTTGTGATATAAAGATGAAGATTAAAAATGCTTACTGTCAGTGCCAAAAGTTAATTGAGATTTTGATTACCAGGAAATATTATAACACTACAAAATACAAATTTAAAAGGAATGTTTTAAAAATGTATCAATATTTTGATTACTTGGAAATATTATAATACTAAAAAATAAAATAACAATAGGGGAGGCCGGGACGAGATAAGCATAGTTATCATTTTCAGTGAAATTATTTGAAACATATAGCAGTTTTTAAAAATGTAAGTGGTTCTATACATAATATGAACCTTCATGTATCAATTTCATAAAAGACGAAGTATTTCAAAAATACAAATTGCGATGAAAATATGAAAATTATAATTTGTGCACATGTCTCATCTCGCCTCACGCACTGGGGCATGACGAGACACGTATTGGGGCGAAATGAGACACCTTAACTAATTATTAGTTTTTGTCAATAGAAGATAATTTTTCGTGTTTTTCGTACATATAGAAGATTATTTGAAGTATCCTGAGAATGGAAATGAGTATCACGACAAAATATAATTGTTTTCACGATTGAGCAATATGATTATTCGTAATAATTCATGCTCTGTAAAATGTTCAACAAATAATTTTGTAAGGTATAATTAAGTCGGATTACTTAGGGGCAGGATTTTATAAATTTTTGACAGTATAAATGCATTTAATGGTTAGTTAATTCAAATTTTTCCTTCATATAATAACTTTTCTAATTTCAAGTTGAATTAAAATTTATTTGAACTTTTTCATTTATAACATATTAATGAAATTCTTAAAAAATAATTGTCAAACTGTTTTTATAAAATTCACACCTAAAACCATAAATTTGCCATGCATAAAAACAGGTATTTTTCTGAAAAATTTAAAGAAATGATGTTTAATATTACTTTTAGAAGCCTTCTGTTACTTGTCATTGTCAATATTAATAGAAAAAATTGGTTTTGAATATGCTGAAAAAACTACTCAAAAAATCAAATTTATAAACAAACCCAATTGCAGGTGCTCTGACACTAGAATTTCTTTATACAACAGATTTTACAATAACTGTCATAGACTCTGCTAACCACGAATGTCAGTTTTTCTTTTGTAAGTTTTAGTAATATTGCAACTCTGTTTCAAATCTTTATATATTTTCGAAAATTCCACTCAAAACAACTCAAATCTTTCGAACAAATACTTTTCTGCCAGCTCCATAAAGAGGTAAAGATCTCACAAAAATATAAATAAATCAAGGTCTCATCTCACACCATGGACCCGGCTCATTCCGCACCAAATCACAATTATGATTAAATCTTCAATATTACCTGTTTCTATTAATTAATTGTGTATAAATGCGTTAGTGCATTCAAGTTCGGTAAATAACCTTCACGAAAAACTTTAGTTTAAAAATATTGTCTGTTAATCATCATTATCACTCTTATTTCTGAAAAGAGCAGCAAACAAAAATCACATATTTTGAAAGAAAATGCAGTGTCTCATTTGACATCGTATGCTCATCTCGCCCCGGTCTCCCCTAATAATAATTGCGTGGTACCTTCAAATAATTAAATACTCATGAACATTTATCTAAACTATTTCTTGCAGTTCTAGAATTGAAGAATGAAGAATCTAAATTTCCTGTCTAGTAACGTTAATGGCATAAACATTTTCATGAATAATGTTTTATATGATATAAAAATAAAGATTATAAATGCTTACCACCTGTGCCAAAAATGTGTTAACAGTTTGATTACCAGGAAATATGATCATAATAACAAACAAAAAATGTATTAAAAATAGATTAAAATTTTGATTACTTGGAAAAAATTATCATAAACATTTTAACATTTTGATTTTTTGGAAATATTATAATACTGAAAAAATGTTTAAAAAATGTAAAATGTATTACAATTTTGATCAGGGGAGACAACCCTACAATAGATAATGATCCTACAGTAGATAATCATTGATTACGAGCACAAATATGAGTAAAATGATCAATTATAATTTTAATGTATCAAAAAATAACGTGTCTTAACTATTAACTACATTAAATTGATTATTTTACATACAATAGTATTTTAAATTAATGATTTTCTACTGTAAGATCATTATCTACTATAGGGTCGTCTCCCCTACTTGGAAATATCATAATACTAAAAAATAAGGTATTTGTTTACTTTGATGACATTCCCGAATTTTGCAGTAAATGATTTGAAACCTTTTAGAAAACTTCGTTCTAGTTAAAAAGTGAAATTTCAGCAGGGGGAGACCAAAAACATTTATATATGGCACCAAAAGTAGACAAAAATAATAAAATTTATGTTTACATAACTAATATCAATCATCTCTTCTATTTTTCATCGGAATTGTACTGAGAATCTCAATGTCATAAATGCATTCAGTTTCTCAGAAAATGTATATTTATTATTTAATTTTTTTTAAACTCACAAATTTGAGGGTAATCGTTAATTTAGTTTTAAATAATTTCTAGTTTTTATCTCAATTCGTTTTTTCGAAAAGAGATTCCGTAACCACAATGAGAGAACTCACAAAATATTTGCAGTCATTGATTCTCTACAAGACGATATCAAATTTCATGTCGAAAGATCAGATATCTTCTCATTATTTTTGTAAATGATACTATTCAACTTTTATTAAGATTACAAAAAAATATATTTTTTTACTGAAATACACGGTTGTGTTGAAAAAAGCAGATCGTGATATGAAAACCTTGGGAAATAAGAAGGAATTTGTTACATAAGAAGAAATATGAATCGATTGAAGATTTTATTAATCTTTCATTAATGTTTAATTAATAAATTATAAATGCTTATACAAACTTTTTTATATCGATTGGAAAGGGTGACCTGAATAAGGGGTGGTGATACAAATTACTAATAATTGCGATTTTTGGCAATCAAACGACTATTTGAGGGCCCGGATCAAAAAACCGGTAATAACTTTCTGGAGCATAGAGTGGGGGGGGGGGGGGGTAGAAAGCCGTTCAAATTCAAGTGGTCAGGGGCTCTTCACTATGCGCTCCAGAAAGTTAAAACCGGTTCTTTGATCCGGCCCCTTAATTTTTGGAATTGACTCTGAAAATGTCATTTGTGAATATTTTTCCAACTTTCTACCAGTCCAGAATTTTTTTAAACAAAGTACCAAATTTGATTAGCCTTCCCCGACTGCTATTTTACTTTTGGAATAGAAAGAAGATTTTCCAAAAGGGTTTTAAAACCATTTACCGCAAAATTAGAAAAATTCATCTAAGTAAATAATTGGGTACCATATCTTGTTAGCAAGTTTTTTTTTCTCAGTGTGATGGTATTTATTGCTTTAATCGCAGCTTTGATTTTTTTAAGGAATTCCAGCCTTTCACGGTTAATTAGCTTCTATCAGAGCGTTTTGTCCACTCTTGGCGTCCTTGAGCAGAATAAAAGCAGACAAGGTCGGGCAGAGCCCGGTACTTCATTATTTCTACATTCACATTCTCACAATTAATTTTCTCACACTCTAGAATACTAGAAAAGAGAAGCTGATAAGAAAAGTGAAAGGAGTTCAAGTTGCAAAAACTAAAACAGCTGAATCCTTCCCCATATTTTACTGTGTTCACAGTCGTATATAAACTTGCAATTTGCATCAAAAAGAATTGAAGGGTGTCACGGTATAACCATGTAAGTGCCATTTTTTTTAAACACGTTTATTGGCTCAAGAATTCTTTGAAATGCTACCGGACATTGTGGTGAAAGGATATATCTAAATTCGAATCGGAAGTTGGTTTTTATCTCGATAAATTGTGATAAATCAGACAAACATTTAAACTTTGCATTCAATTACATTCTGTTGTACTAAAAAGTTACAAACTACAAAGAAACTAAATATTTTGTATCAAAATAACGCTATAGTATGGTAAAATTCATTTTTTTAAGAAACGGTTTTTTCAATTTAATTCTTCACTTTCCAGCCTTCTATTTGTCTTGACAGCAGTCGATTTTTCACGATCGGTATCTTGAAAAATATGAACTTTTTCAAAATTTTGTTCATTGAGATCTCTAGAGCTTCATCAAATCTTGAATAGTCTTTCTCATTTTCTTTTTTATTTAAGAATTCGATTTTTGAGGTTTTTCTCTCTCCTGAAAAATTTGTCCCGATGGACTTACATGCTTTTGCGGCGACAGTCGACACCCTTCAATTTATGATAGTCGAATACTGAAAAGGGTCAATAAATTTCCTGAATATCAGACGTTTATAGGGGGGTATAGCGATTTTGATGAAACTTAGTGAAACTTTAGTCTTGGGTGAGTCAAGTTTCACGCCTCCTCAGAACCAATTTTCACCTAAGGGGATGTCCATAAACTACCTTACCAATTTGAGAGGGGCGCCAAGAACTACTGTAGGTAATGGGGGGAGAACGGGGATCAGTGGAAGTAACTTTACGAACTTACATGACATTTAATACGTTTACTGAATAATAATTTTAAAGAATTCTTTTTTTCTCTGTTTTTAAGAGACATACCCTTTATGCGAAGTAAATTAATAGAACCCAAGAAGAAAAATCAACTACTTTTTGTTGAAAAGTCTGCTATTATATTTTTGGTTCCGAATTCATCTCGTTTGGTTAAAAATTCTAGTACTTGGTGGAAAATTTTATTATTTTATTGAAAATGCAACTATTTAGTTTAAAAGTCATATTTCTTGGTCAAAAATTCAGTTACTTCAGGCAGGTTCTACACTTGGAGTCGCAGAATCTCTCGGGGTCAAACTATGTTGTTTTTTCAGAGGAAATTAGGCAATACGTATTTTTGTGATTTGTGAAAAAAAAAATTTTTACGAAGTTATGCGTATTTCAACTTTTTGCTTTATTGAAAAAAAATCCCAATTTATCGCCTTCTTCCGAAATCCGCGAGAAAACTAAAAAACTGTTCAAAATTAACAAAATGGCGGCGGTTTTTCTGAAAATATTAAAAGTCGATTTTCTAAAAAAAAACCACACTTATATTTTTTGCCAATTTTTTCCTAAATTTGAATCATCATAAGGAAAACACCTTGTGAGTTTATTATGCGGGCTAAATAACTTTTGTGGCCAGGAGTATTTTTTTTCATAAAATCGAATTTTCGAATTTTTCTTGCAAACAACAACAGATACGAAAAAATGTGAAGAAAATAATTGGCACAGTTAAAAATGTTCTACAAAAAGTTCATTTACTGATTTATGATATCTTGTAACATTTTCGAGAAAAATAAAAAAATTCAATTTTCATAAAAAAAATTCCCTTGGCCACAAAACTAGTTTAGGCCGCATAAAACTTATAGAATATCTTTTTTATATAAATAAAAATTTGTAAAAAATATTTTTATAAAATAAAAAAGGCCCCCTTTCACAGAAATTGCCCATATGTTTCTAGTCCTTCAACTTGTTTTTCAAATTTTATATATAAATGAACAATTGAAATTCGAAAATATCTTTCTTCATTTTTTGTTATCATTCTGTGATAGTTTAATGTCTCTATGCAAATTTAAATTCACAATAATAGGACAAACTCGAAGAATAAATTTGAATGCCAAGCGTCAAGTGTGTCCTGATTTTTAAACTGTGCACAGAAAAACAATGTATAATATAGTTAATAACAGATTTGTACAGTTAAAAGAATTGACTGCTCTGCTGCAACTGTAGTTTCCGAAAGAAATATTTAATTTTGTTATTTTTCTCGGAAATGGTACAAGATATCATAAATCAGTACCGGAACTTTTTGTAGAACTTTTTCAACTGTGCCAATTATTTCCTTAACATTTTTTCGTATCTGTTGTTGTTTGCAAGGAAAATGCGAAAATTCGATTTTATGAAAAAAAATTCTCCTGGCCACAAAAGTTATTTAGCCCGCATAAAACTCACAAGGTATTTTCCTTATGATAGTTCAAATTAAAAAAAAATTGGCAAAAATATAAGTGAGGGTTTTTCGAGAAAATCTAGTTTTAATATTTTCAGAAAAACCGCCGCCGTTTTGTTAATTTTGAACAGTTTTTTAATTTTCTCGCGGATTTCGAAAGAAGGCGATAAACTCTACCAGAATCTTAAACATCTCAAACTCAAAAGAAAAATTTGGGATTTTTTTTTAAATAAAGAAAAAAATTGAAATACGCATAACTTCGTAAAAAAATTTTTTTTTCACAACTCGAAAAAATACGTATTGCCTAATTTCCTCTAAAAAACAACATAGTTTGACCCCGAGAGATTCTGCAACTTCAAGTGTAGAACCTGCCTGATTTGAAATGGATTCGGTCAGATTAATTCTGTTTGTTGATTCATTTTTTTAGTTCGCAGATTCATTTTTTTGGTTTGTAGATTCATCTCCTTGATTGAAAATTTAACTATTCCATTTCTAGAAAATTAATCTTTTTGGCTAAAAAATCATCTTTTGGGTTGCACTTGTTTTTTGAAAATTCATTTTTTTAAGACCCATTGAAAATTCATCTTTTTTGTTAAAAATTCGTTTTCTTTTTGGTTCAAAATTAATTTTTATACTAACAATGTAGAAATTTCAAGTTTGGTTCAAAATTGATATCATTTATTAAATAGTTATCTTTTTTAGTTGAAAATTCGTCTTTTTTGGTCGAAAATTGATCTTTTCGGTTGAAAATTCATCCTTTTTTATTTATTGTTGAAAATTAATATATTTTGTTGAAAACTCGTGTTTCTAAGTGGAACATTAATCTTCTTGCTGAAAAATTCATCTTTTAGGTTGAAAGTTTAAGGATTTGTTTTAAAACTAATCTCTTTCAGTTGAAAATTTAACTAGTTGTCGAAGATTCATTTTTTTAAGATTCATCATTTTAGTTAATAATTCATCTCTTTGGTTAAAAATGTAAGTATTTTGTTGAAAATTCGTCCTTTTTGGTCAAAAATTCATCTTCTTGGTTGAAAATTCATCCTTTCTAGTTAAAAATGCAACTGTTTGGATCTAAATTAATCTGGTTTGGTTGAGGATTCAACGAGTTGGTAGAAAATTAAACTATTTGGTTTAAAATTAACTTTTTTGTCAAAAATTCATATTTTGGTTTAAATGAAACTATTTTTATGAAAATTCAACTTTTTTATGTATTTTGTTGAAAATTCGTCTTTGCTTAGAAATTAAATATTGTTTGTTGAAAATTTATATTTTTGGTAGAGGATTTAACCATTCGGTTAAAAATTCGCCGTTTTTCGTTGACTTCAACTAGTTGAAAATTCTTCTTTTGTTGTTGAAAATTTGACTATTCCATTTCTGGTTCAAAAAATATCTTTTTTCAGTTAAAAAATTAACTATTTGGTTTAAAACTGGTTGAAAAATTGTTTTGTTTTTTTGTAGAGAATTCATCTTTTTTGGTTGAAAATGAACTTTTTTGTTAATTAATTCAATTGTTTTGAAAAATTATAAAAGCATTAACGTAAAAAGTGAGTAATTTTCAATTGCCTATAGACGTCAAAAAATAAAATAAAGTTTTGTTAGAAAGTTTTTTATTGCACTTCTAATAGATGTCCTAAATGATGCTCCCAATAATTTTGGACTTATTTGTTGCTACCAAGGAAAAAATTTATTCAAATATGAAGATTATTTTGTGACTTCTTTTCTCTTTTTTAATTAAACATTTTTGAGGAAGTACTTAGAATCATTCTATCGAGTTCATCTAGGGGTCAAACTTCATTATTTGACATACATTTTAAAAAAGGCCAAAAGCGTTTATACTTTTAAAGGAAAGCCTCTTTTTGGTTCATCCTAATGTTTTTATGAAATTTCATATCAAAATGTTTAAAATTGAACATTTTCAACTGGAAACTGGCGAAATTCACAAATATTAAATTTGAAGCATTTACAATTAAACAATCTTAATTAGACGTTTAGTGAATTTTACGGTAGCAATCATCATTTAAGTCGATGTTATTAGTAACAGAAATATGTTAAAAATGATTAGCAGAAAAAACTTTTATGATTCATAAAAAGGACAGTAAATTCATAATGAGAATGCAAAATTAAGTAAAGCAGTTACCGAGTTATGACATCGTTAATTGGTGAAGTGCACTGACAGAGCTAATTATCAAGTCCTTGGGGCCCATTTATAAATTAAGTAAAGTTTTTTTCTGAAATTTTTATCCAGTTACCCCCCTTCGTTAGGGACCGTCGTTTTAACCCCTTCACCATATCTTACATAATTTTTTCTGAATAAATTTTTTTCCTGAATTTGTTTAAGAGTCATCCAAAAATAACGTGACACAATGTAAAGGGATAGTAGTTTAATTTTCAACCAAAAAAGATAAATTTTCAACAAAAACTGTGATAGTTGATATTAAAAAAAAAAGAAAATATTTTCAATTTAATTCAAAAACAGTTAATTTGCATGAAAAATAAGAATTTTCAAGAAAATAGTTGAAACCTCAACTAAAAGACATTCATTTTCAACCAAACGGTTGATTTTTTTTACCAAGTAGATTAATGTTCTACCTAGAAGAACAATTTGCTACCATAAAGGACAAATTTTCAACCAAATACATACATTCTTAAGAAAATAGTTGAATTTTTAACGAAGAAAATTTATTTTCTGCCAAAAAAGACAAATTTTTAACAAATTACACAAATTTTCAACCAAAAAGTTTCATTTGTAAATTCGGAAAGAATAATTTTTAGCCATAAATGAAGTAGTTCCATTTTCTTTTGGAAAAATTGATTTTCAATGAACAAAACTACTTTTCTATAAAACAGTTAAACTTTTAAACAAAAAAAGACGAATTTTCTATAAAACACTTGAATCTTCAACTTAATCCGATTAATTTTCAACCAAACAGTTGCATTTTTATACAATAAAAAATGATTTTATACTGAAAATGACGAATAATCAGTAAAATATATACATTTTTAACGAAATACTCAAATCTTAAACCAAGAGAAATTATTTTCTACCAAAAAAGACAATTTTTAACAAAATACATGAATTTTCCACCAAATAGTTGAATTTTCAACGTAAAAAGATAAATGATCAACCAAAAGTGGTATAGTCAAATTTTCTGTTAAAAAAATTAGTTTTCAAGCAAAAGAAAATCTCTTACACAAAATAGTTTAATTTTTTACCAAATAAAAAAAAATTTTAGGTTAAAAATGTTTATTTAACTAGCTATTCAGAAAATTATATTTTTGCTTTCTCTATTTATATCTATATTTTATTCCTTGAATGAATCTCTACAAATTGCTTAATAAATATTTACTGAAGAAATTTGAACATAATCCTTCAAAGAATAAAATGAGCCCTTCGACATTAGGATTAAATAAGAATTGAAATTTTTACGCAAAAGATAAAACAAAAACATCAATCTCGAAAAAACTAATGTCAAATAAACATTTTTCACCTCAAATATTTTTTTTTGCCTTCAGTTCTCTTTCAAAATTAGTTATAATTAACAATGTAAATATTCTCCTTGATTTTATAAATCATTTTTAACAATGCTCCTCAAACGTCACTTCCGATAGGAATAATTTTTTATGTAAAAATATTTTGAAATAGTTGTTTTTTATCCAAACTATTTATTGGTGACTTGTAATCCATAGTATTATCATTAGTTTCAATTGGAAACTCTGAATTTAAAAAATATAGAATTGGAAATTATGCAATTTTCATAATTTTTAATGTAAATTTCTGTAACTTTGAAAGTTTTTTTTGGAACAGTTTAATTTTGAAGATTTAGAATTGAAGATTCATTAATTTTGAATTTTTTAAATGTTTGATTATGTAATTTTCAATATTTTTTGGGAATATGTATTTCAATTTTTAAGACTTACAATGAAAAATTCTACAATTTTGAGTATTTGAAATTGAAGATTCTTCAACATTTATATTATATAATAGAAATGCTGCAATTTTAAATACGTTTTTAGAAATTGCATAACTTCAAAGATATAAAACTGAAAAATATTGAATTATTGTGAAGATTTAAAAGGAAAATTTATTCAATTTAAGAAAATGTATGAATACAAATTTTTAAATTTTTCAAAATTCAAGAGTTCTCAATTTTAAATCATTCAGAATGAAGAAATTTCAAAAGTAAATCATCAAAATTACAGAATTTTTAATTGTAAAACATGCGTATAATAAAAAATGATGCAATTTTGAATGATTTTTTGGGAATAGGGGAGACCACCCTACAATAAATAATAAGCCCACAGTAGATAATCATTAATTTAGAATACTAATGTATGCAAAACAATTATTTTATTTTATTAATGGTAAGGACTCTATATGTGTTAATACATTAAAATTGTAAATAATTATTGTAGGTACATTCGTGCCTTTAATTAATGATTATCTTCTGTAAGTTCATTATCTACTGTAGGGTTCTGAAGGTCTGCCCTAGTTCAAATTTGAAGATTTAAAATTGAAAAATATTAAATTGTGGAAATATAAAATGGATATTTATTCATTTTAATAATGTATAAATGAAAATTCTTACATTTTGTCCAAAAAGTGTTCAATTTTAAATCATACACGTTGAAGAAATTTTAAAAGTGTATCATCAAAATTACAGAATTTGTAATTGTAAATCTTAAAACTTTCCTAATTTTTAATTGTTAATTTGAGAAATTCAAAGTTCTATAATTATAAAGAGCAATAATTGAAAATTCTTGATTTTCCAATATTTTTAATTGAAGGATCTTCAATATTTAATGTTTATAATAGAAAATGATGCAATTTGAAGGTTTTTTTCGCTCAATTTTGAAAATTTAAAATTGAAAATGAATAAATTTTGAAGATTGAACTTTGAAATTTGTTCAGTTTTTTGGATTTACAATTGGCATGCGATTACACGACGTGAAAAGACAAGCAACAACAAAATACTGACAAATAAAATTTCCTTAATTTCATTAAATTTTTGAACGAGCATTAAAAAAAATTGAGCAAAAACTTTCAAGCTTGAAATTCTCTGGTGTTTAAGGGGGTATTTCTATTTGACCGAGCTTTTTTCAGGCGTTTTTAAAAAATTCATAAAAAATACAATTGTTAATATTATTGAATGGAAGTTTTTTTTATATTTTCAAGCAGATCTTGAACTAAAAAAATACATGGTTACAAAATAAAAAAAAAATAATAGGGGGCGCTGTAGCATTTAAAAAAATGTGTCCCGGAAACGACACCCTCACTTGGCTGACATGATTCAGCTGCTCCAGGTCATTCGAAACAAAAAAATCGAAGAGATTCTTAAAATATACGAGTACGGCTATAGCCGGGACTAAAAGAAATAAAAGATATTGAAAATTGACAAAATGGCGCCCATTTGAAATTTTGTTTGCGAATTTTGACTTTTTTTGGGGTAGTTTTTGACTTTCTAAATATTCAGAAATCATTATTTTTTATTTATTATAGTTCGGGCTATAGCCAAACATCTGCTCAATATATCCTCCAAATTTAAGCCTAATCGGTCCAGTGGTTTTGACGGAATCATGGCCAACGGCCATGCCACGCTGAGAAAACCAGTTCTCGTCAGATCACTGAAGTTAAGCAGCGTTGGGCGCGGTTAGTACTTGGATGGGTGACCATTCGAGAATACTATGTGCTGTTGGCATATTATAGGTGTGGTGAGCCCAACCTTGTAGTTATTTATACCTACAAGAAAACTATCCACCTAGAAACACTACCCGAATAGGGTAGTGTCACGCCTACCCTGAAAGGGAAATGGCTTAATGGTATACATACATACATGTCAGCCATTAAAAAAAATCGTGGTTTGAGAAAAACGACTTGCTCAACATGTAGCGTGACACTGGAAATTCAGACCTAACCCTGAAAGTTTTGATTAGACCTTGGACACAAATCTATAAATGCTTTCGGAACATTGTATTGGGGAAGGAAAACCTATTTGAGATGAACAATGACTCTATTATACACATTATACACACAGCCGAGGGGGCCCTCCACAGCGTGCGGCTGAGTACTCTCCGCTCTGCGCAGTTGACCCGGCTGCAGCTTCGTAAAAAAGTCCGAAACAAACAAATCCCTTTGCGTACAAATTCCACATACTATATACTATCAAAAAATGAAAAAATAAAAAAAAAATCGATTTTTTGGTCCGGTCAAATAGAAATACCCCCTTAAGTGCAATAAACTAAAAATCTATATGCAAGAATAATAATTCTTAAGACATATGTACCTTTAAAAAGTAACAGTCAGAATTTTTACTTTATTAACATTAGTTTCGCACATCAAGCGAAGAACAAAAAAAAGTAATTTTTTCACGTATTTAAAGCTTGTTTACTTATTTTTCGGGTCAAATAATACGTATATCTCTTATGCTTTCAGTCAATGTTATCAAAAAGAACAAATTTACCATAAGAGAAATACCCATATTTAGATTTGACGTATACTCTTCATTCATATAGAGAAAGAGTTTTGCAATAATAAATAAGATAAATTATGTAACACTCGTTCTGATTTTAAGGCCTTGCATAGTTTCCAGAGAAATCACCACACTAATATGACACGTTTATTTATCATTATATCTTCCGACTCGATCGTAAAATGCTCTCGTTATGTTACGGGCTGTCTGATTTTTTTTAGATTGCTTTGCTGCCGAAATGATTAACTGTCGAACACCAGAAATTTCAGACAATACTTTTTACCGTCATAAAAATAAATATATAGTGCTACATTCCATACCATTTTATAATTACCAGTCACTTGGATGCTGTGTGTCTTTTGATATTCTCACGGCGTAAAATAAATTAAAAGTACACTACCGTCGGAAGTTGTCGGTACGAACAGCGCAAGTACTATTAAAAATCACTGCTGATTTTCAACATGATTACTCGAATTTCGTCCTTTAACTTCAACTCGTGCTGTGACGTAGGAAACTTAGAGAAAAAACTAAAATTCACAGGACGTAATCTTTGAAATCTTATCTTTAATTTAAGTCAATAAAAATGAAAAAAAACTTTGTGGGTTCCCAACATATGACAAGAAATGTCTAAGCGTGTTTGCGTCGAGCTTTAATCAGCGATCACCGCTGTCGGCTAGCCTGGCTGCTTAAGGGACCTAAACTCGACGCAAACATGCTTGGACATTTTTAGCCATATCTCGGGAACCGATTAGGATTTTTCAAGTTTTATGGGCTTAAATTAAAGATAAGACTTCAAAAACTGTGGAGCATAAATTTCAGATTTTTTCTGTAACTTCCCTAGGTCATGCCACAAGTTGAAGTTGAGGTGAAAAATTCTATCAATTCTTGCATTTTTTTAAACTTTTCACGTTATATATTCTCTTTAAAAGGTCAAAAATATCTCTATTAGGGATAATTCAACGTGGAATTTGATGAGCTTTCAAAAGGTTTTTTGAAGCAAAATTAATTAAGGTTGATTAATAATATAGTAATTATTACTTATCATAAATAATTATACAAATATAAATAATACATTGTTAAACTTCTAGAGAGCATTGTAACTGTTTTATATTAGAAAACTTTGTATTTTTCAAAATAATTCAAAAGCTTTTTATTTTAAATTCCAACAAAATTTGACCAGGTCTTGAGATATTGACTGGAATGATTTTCTCGTGAATGACGATAAGAAAAAATTTATAATTATTGTTATAAAAATACAGAAAGTAATTTTTGAAATTTATATTTTGTAATGCTATTTATTCAGAATAGCATTTTTTCTTTAGAATTCAAATTTGTGAACTAACAAACAAAATTCAAACCCATTTAAACTTTTAAGCGAAAGTAAATGGTTTTAATAACCAATTAATAATTTGAAAATATTATTTACACACAATTTTTTTGTTTTATTTTGCACTAATACGAAGATTTAAATAATCAAATTGATTATCCTTGTTTTAAAGATATATTTTGTATTAAGAAAACTGAACAATTAATTGCAATTCAATTATACTAGAAAAAAACACATACGCGATTATTGTTTTTTTTTCTGTCTCACGGAATTTTTAAATTAAAATATAAAATAATATTAACACAATATTTTTATGATTCGTGCTATCTATTATATAAAATAATAGAAAAGAGAAGAAAGGGCAATATTTTTGATGATTCATAAAAGTTTATATCTTAACTTGAAATTAATTATATAACATTTTTTAATAGGCAAGCAAACCCTTGCATTATTGTTCTAAAATACCAATTTCCGACGAAAACACTAACAAAATTTTTGAAATATGTTTATTTTCTTGGAAATCTCATAATTTTTTTATTAACAACACCAATTTTAGATGAAGCACACTAACACACTATAACAAAAAATTATTTAAGATTGTAGATAGATGAACGTTCATTTTTCAGCCTGCTGGCCTTAAAAAATTGACTTGCTTACACTTCCAATTTTTACAGAATTTTCTTAAAACTAACCCTTAAAAAACTAACATCCATCCATACCTTATATCCAAGACCGCACGCTCTTATCGCCTTGCCTTCCTCGCTTCGCTTCGCCTCGCTCGCATTTTCCTACTTTTCGCATTACCTCGCATTGCCAAATTCTGCTTTCGCGGCTAATACCTAATACTTATCTACTATTTACAATATTTACAGATTACTTATATCTACTTCCTCTCCTATTTACAATCTTTCCTTCTCCATTCCTCTTCCTCCTTTCTTCTCTTCTTCTCCATCTTACCCAACACTCCCTTCATTCATGCTACTGCCCTTTTGTCCCCCCTTTCATGCATCAATACCACCATGCTTATCCCACTCCTTTCCACCTCCACGCACTCCTTCAACCAGTGCTCCACTCTTGCATCCCCTCTCTCACACAGTTCACACATCCTCTTCGCCCTAGAGAGCCAGAACCTATTAAAACCCTCCATGCACCCACATCTAATCCTCGCTATAAGCTCCTGACTTCCTTTCTCTCCTTGCTCACATAAATATTGCGCTCTCGCCCTTGGCATAATCCACTAATAGTTCCCGTTAAACCTTGACTCTCTTATTCTCTCTTCCCCTGTTGTCTTCTCTCTCTCCATGCTGTTTTTCTTAACCAACTCATATACCTTCCTTCCTTCCTCGTGCGTCCTTCTCACTTCATCCATCTGCAGTCCATTCGTTCTAAAATACCTTTCCCTTCCAACCTTCATCTTCCCACCCCCTTTCCTGTTCTCCTTCTCCCACCAACACTCCCTACCCAGCTTACTTCCCCCCTCTTCCAAAAATTTCTCTTCATATTTACACGCCCGACTCCCAGCTAGAATCCCTACACTCGTTCTCCCCGTCTCCCTCCTGACAATATAATTAGGCGTGTTCCTTGCCAACCCCAGTGTCCACTTTACATACCTCTCATGTGTCCTATTTGCCTCTTCACTTTCCTCCTACCCCCACACCTCTACTCCATACACACTCATCACTAGTGAGTCAAACAATTTCATTCTCCTTCCAAAATCATCTACGAATAATTTCTTTCCCACCCCCCACACCTGCCTCATCACCACATTTGCCCTCCTCACTCTCTCTCTTATGTGACCATCCACTCCACCATTCCTCCGAAACAAGAAGCCCAGGTACACAAACTCTATCACCTCCTGCACCGCCTTTCCCTTCCACTTCCCTCCCTTATCCCTCCCCCCTTCTTTTCTGAACACCATAACCTTGGACTTTTCCGCATTCAGCTCTTACCTGTTCTTATCCAGGTATCTTCTCAACCTCTTCATCATCTTCTTTAGGGCCTCCTCGCTGCTTGCCAGAAACACTATGTCATCTGCATACATTAGTGAGCAAATTCTAACACCTCCTATCCTGACTCTTCCTACCACCCCGGCCTCCAGCTTACTCTCCATATCCGCAATTAAAATCGCAAAAAGCGTTGGGCTAAGCGGATAATTTCCTTAACCCCCTATCCATCCAGAATCCCTCCGAAATACCCTCCTCTCCTCTTACCTTATCTTTGGTCTCTTTATATATCTCCCTTACCCTCTCGATCAGGCCTCTCTCCACTCCCCTATCCTCCATCGCCTCTCACAAACGTCCCCCTATCCACCAAAGGAAACGAGCCTTCTAGATCCACGAAAAACGCGTACACTCTCGACCCCTTTTTCGCTAATTCTCTATCCACCACATGCTGCAGAACGTAGATATTGTCGATAGTACTCCTACCAGCCCTAAAGCCCGCCTGCGTCTCCGGCAATATTCCTTTCCTCTCGATATCCTTCCGCAGCCTCTCCGCCACCACCATCGCGTATACTTTATACGTCGTATTCATTAGCGTAATCCCTCTATAATTTTCCTGTCCATCCCTATCTCCTTTCTTATACAGTGACACTATTAATCCTTCTCTCCACCCGCCTGGGGATCCCTCCCCCTCTATACTTTCTTCACTACCTCCTTCAGCCTCTCCCTAACCTCTGGTGTACTAAACAGCCATGCTTCGTTCTCTACCCCGTCCATCCCTGCTGCTTTTGACCTTCTTAACTTCCTTATCTGCTTCTCTATCTCATCATCATTTAACTCCTCCATCTCTGCCTCCCCCGTTCTTCTACTCCCACCATCCCTCTTCCTTGCATCTGGGCCCTGAAATGATTCTTTAAAAAACTCCCTTCACTCCTCACTCCCTATCTTCTCGCTTATCCTCACTCTACGCTTCCTAAACCTATTTATTATCTTCCAGACGTCCCTCTCTGTCTTAACATTTCCTAACTCCTCTTCCAGATCTTTCTGCTTTTCCTGTTCTTTCTTCTTACACATCAATCTAAACCCCTTCCTCAGTTCTACGACTCCTCCCTTTTCGCATTACCCTCTTTCCACTTCTTGTACTTCCTCTTCACCTTCCTTTTCATCTTTTTAGATTCCCTATCCCACCACGGCTTCACCATTCATTTCTTCTTCTTTCTAAATACCTTCTTTTGCACACACCCTTTCACCTTCTCTTTCAGATCCTCCCATATCTCTTCCACCGACTCCCCTTCAAAGCGTACCTTTCCTAACTGTTCCTGATACTCCCTCGTCCAGGTCACCTTCTCCCCCATCGAGACTTCTTCCCCACCTTGTCTTCCGCCACCCTCCCTATTTAAGATTGTAAATCTTCTCTTAAACCTAATATTTTCTGTTTATTTTTTTAAAATACCAATTTCCGACGAAAAAAACTGACATAATCCAAAATTGTTAAAAGATGCTAAATCTGATACAAATTAATAATTGTTCAAAAGTGATTAAATTTTTTTGAAATCTGATGGTTTTTCAATACAAATTTCAATTACCGACGAAAAACACTAACCCAATTATATTACGATTCATATTTTTGGTTAAGAATTCATTTCTTTGTTTGAAAAGTTAACTATTAGGTTCAAAATTTCTCCAAAAATTCAAACACTTGGTTGAACAGTCATGTATCTTGTTGAAATTTTTGTTTCCAGAAAATTAATGAGCATTTTATTTTTGCTTCAAAACTGCTCTTTTTTAGATGCAAATTCATTTATTTTGTTGAAAACTTTGCACTTTTTTGTGAAAATTTCATATCATCTGGTTGAAAGCTCAACTGTTTTGCAGGAAGTTCGTCTTTGTGGCTTGAAAATTGATCAAATCTCATTCAAAATTTATTATTTTGGATGAGATTTTTTTCTTTATTGAATAAAAAATCTTTCTTGGTTAAAAATTCCTCTTTTTGGTTTAAAAATCAGTGTGTTTCAGGTGAAGATTCATCATTTTAGTTAAAATCATTTCTTTGGTTGAAGACTGAACTATTTTGTTGAAATATCAATTTTTTAAATTAAATATTTAACCATTCTATTTTTCCTAAAAAATTTATCCTTTTTAGATGAAAAATCATATTATTCGGTTAGAAACTCGTCTTTTTTGGGTTGAAAATTCATATTTTTTGTTGGAAAAGTCAACTCTTTTGTTTAAAATTAGTCTGCAGTTGAGAATTCAAACAAGAAATGAGGTTTAATTCAAATGTTTTTGATTGAAAATTAAATATTTTCTTGGTTAAAAATATCAACTTTTACAGTTTTTGTTGAGATTTCATTTTTTCAATCAAATATTCATCACTTTGATTGAAAATTGAACTATTTTGTTAAAAATGTATTTCGTCTTGGTAGAAAATTAATTGTTATAATTGAAATTTTAATGCTTCCATTTTTGGTTCAAAGTTCATCTTTTTGAGTTAAAAAACTGAACTATTTTGTTTGAAAATTCATGGATTTTACGAATAAAGCTTTATAAAATTCTGTATGCCTGTTGTCACTAAAAGTTTTTAAAAGAAATTTAGAAACAAACCTTTTTTTGGCTTTGATCTCTTATGTGAAAGATTGTTTTTATATTTAAAATAAAAATTGGCAACGGTCAGGGAAAATTAAAAATTGGTCAGGGAAAGTCATATTATTTAGCATTAGTGTTAAGGTCAATGTCTCATATCCTTCACTTCCGCAACGAACAATGGACCGCTTAACAAGACAGTCCGTTTACGGCCTGCTGGTTATGAATTCTGTGTTTGTACTGGTACACATTGAAGGATACCGTCACTTTCTTACATAAGAAAGAATGTATAATCAGATACCATTCGTTGCGGTTATGGCAATTTGTCCGAAATCTGCCCTCATCGTTACTTTATGTTCATTTTTTTCATTTATAGTTCTTTACGCAATAAACGAGTGTATACTGTATAGTGTATACTCATAGGTATTACCATAGCCCGTAAACAATATAAAGTCCCTACCTCATCTCACTTATGTTGTTTCAAAATTTAATTCTTAAAAACTGTTCAAGCTGACAGATTTCATTTTATGAATGCAAAATAAACGTCGGCCTAAGCTGTTTGCATATGTATGGGGGTCAATATGCTACAAATGCATAATTTCGTTAGTGCAGCCTGAAGGATGAATTTCATCCCAGCTGAGGACAAAATCTGGCTAATTTGACGAAGAACAAAGAAACAGCAAGTTTGTGGAAATAAATTTTGCGTCAATACTCTTAGTTTGATTTTATAGTATTTGTGAGATAAATATATTTTTATTCGTGGATGGTAAAGAGTAAGTCTGAACATGTGAATAAAAATATTGCAAAATTTACTACTCGGTTAAAATTATTGTTTTCTGATTGAATTAAACTGTTTTTGATTTAAATTAAAATCTTTTTTTGGCTGAAATATCAACTATTACATTTATATTGAGAATTCATCTTTTCACATTTTCATCAGAGAAGGTATTAGATTTTAGTAAAATTTGACCCCCCTCCGTTTTTTTTCAAATGTCCACGTTTTGAAACCATCTGAAACCAAAAAACAGGTTTTCGCGAATGTGTCTGACTCTCTGCGTGCATGTATGTGTGGATGTATTTATGTGTTTATGTATGCATGTAAATTTTTAGTCTGGTAGCACGATAAACTACGAAAGAATTGACAGATTTGATTGGGCTTTGGTATACTCTTCAAGTGTCGCAAAATAAAGGTCAAGTTCGTTAGCCAGCCAATTTCAATAAAAATTCGAAAAGTGAGCGCATTTTCAAAATTTTTAAGACCACTTTTTTTTATTTAGAAATTCTATGTACGGATGCTCGTAGTGCTAAAAACGGCGAACAATTGACCTTAATTACATTTTTTGATAAAACAAAAATTACTAGAGTTAAAGCATTTACAAAATTCCAAAAAACAAACGAAAATGATCATTTTAAGCCAAAAAACGCACGATATGAAGAAAGTCGAGAGGAGAAAAACGTTGCTTTTCAAACACTCTACAATATTGTCATAACAACTTTTTGAGTTTCTTGAAAAATTGAAAATTTAAATTTTGATCGCACCAAAAAGTAATGAAAAATCAAAAATTCCATTTCGCGGTCAAACTATGCAAGATATAAAAAAAGATGAAGAAACAAAAACTGTGCATATAAAAAAGATCTACAAATTTGTTTTTAATCACTTTTTGATAGGATGTATAGTTTTTGTTTTATTCCTAAAAAATAGCATTAGAAATAGAAAAAAGAAATCTTAGGAGAAACAACGCAAGGTACGTAAAAAGATGAATCAACGAAAATTGTGAATTCAAAAAAAACTACAAATTTTTTAGCAATCACTTTTTTATAGGATGCGTAGTTTTTGTTTTAGTCTTAGAAAATAAAATTAAAAATAAAAGAATTCAATTTTTGGACAAGCGGGCTATAAAAATTTGTCATAAATAATTTTTTTTAAGAAGCGTAGTTTTTTTTAATCGTAAAAGTTAGCATGGAAAAACAAAAAAATTAAATTTTTGGAAAAACCACACAAGAGACCAAAAAAAATTGATCGACAAAAGTTGTGCTACCAAAAATGGCTAAAAATGGCAGCGGGCAGATTTTTTAGTTGAAAATTCACCTACTTAGTTGAAAATTCATTTTTTTTGGTTGATGATTCATTATTTTTCTCGAAAACTCTTTTTTCTTCTTTAAAATTTATCTATTTTGTTGAACATTATTTGTTTCGGGTTGAAATTTTTTTAAACTGAAAATTGAACTATTACTTGTTTGGTTAAAAATATATCTTCTTCATCTGAAAATTCCAGTGTGTGGTTGAAAATTTCAGTATTTTGTTGAAAATTCGTCTTTTGTGGTAGGATACTAAACTTCTTGTTCATTAGTTCATAATTTTGGTTGAAAATTCATTTCTTTGATTAAAAATTTAACTATTAGCTTAAACATTTCTTTGAAAAGTATTTATATAAATGAATGAATTTAATCCCAGCTAAGGATAAAATCTGGCTAATTTGACGAAGAACATAGCAACAGAAAGTTATTCGAAATAAGTTTTACGTCAATACTTTTAGTTGGATTTTTTTAGTATTTGTGAGATAAATATATTTTTATTCATGGATGGTGAAGAGTAAGTCTGAACATGACAATAAAAGTATTGCAAAATTTACTATTGGGTTTAAATGTGTGTGTTTCTGATTGACTTGAACTGTTTTTGATTTCAAATTAAAATATTTCTTGGCTGAAATATCAACTCTTACATTTTTATTGAAAATTCATCTTTTTTAGTTGAAAATTCTTTTTTTTTTTGGTTGATGATTCATAATTTGTCTTAAGAAACGTTTTGTTTTCTCAAAACTGAAGTATTACACGTTTTGGTAATAAAAGTATCATCTTCAGTTGAAAGTTCAACAATGTGGTTGAAAATTCTTGTATTTTGTTGAAAATTCCTTTTTTGTGATGGAATAATAAACTTCTTGGCGATTAGTTCATATTTTTGGTTAAAAATTAATTTCTTTGTTTGAAAATTTAAATTTTTGGTTGAAAATTCCTTTAAAAAACGATTCTTTTAAAATAATGAATTTCATCTCAGTTGAGGACAAAATGTTGCTGATTTGACGTAGAAAAAAGAAACAGCAAGTTGCTTGGAATAATTTTTGCGTCAATACTCTCAGTGTTATTTTCTTAACATTAGTGAGATGAATACATTTTTAGCTGTGGATGGTGGACAGTAACTCTGGGCATGTTAATAAAAATATTGCATAACTTACTAATGCAATAACTTTTTTGGAAACCTCAGTTATAATAGAAAATATGCAACATCGACATTTTTAATTTTTAATGCAAGAATTTAGAACAAGTTTTAAATTAACTGTATTCTCAGTTTGGGGCTGTTCAAAAATAACGTCACACTCCCAGGGGAAGGTGGGGGGGGGGGGCGCAGAATGTGATCTCACGGATGGAAAATATGAATGTGAATAATAATTTTTTGAAATTCATGTTTTTATTTTACAAGTAAAGCATTTTAATATAAACTTCACAGTTTCTCATATTCCAACTTTTCCCCCCTTCTTGAAGAATTCCTTTTTTACCCCTGTTTTCATTTCATTTCATTCTTTTGAATTGAAAATTGTACTATTATATTTTTGGTTTAGAATTCATCTCTTTCGATTCAAAATTCTACTATTTGGTTGAAGATTTAACTGTGTTGTTAAAATTACGTTTTTTAGTTGAAATTTGAACTACTTTGTTGAACATTTATTTCATTTTTAGAAGATTCAACTTTTTTGCTAAATAAATCGTCTTTTTATTGTACATTAATTTTTTTAACTTAAAATTTGACTATTAAATTTTTGATTGAAAATTCATCGTTTCTAGTTGAAAGTTCATGTATTTTGTTGAAAATTCATCTTTTTTGGTAGAAAATTAATCTTCTTGATTGAAAATTCTACTACTTGGTTGAACATTTAACTAATTTGTTCAAAAATAATTTGTTTAGTCAAAGATTCATCTCTTTGGTTGAAAATTTAACTATTTTGTTGAAAATTGATATTTTCGTGTTGAAATTTTCTCACTTCTGCTTGATGATTCTCAAACTTTGTTAAAAATCCGTCTTTTTCGTTGAATTAAACTGTTTCTTTTTTAAAATAAAAATATTTTTTGTTGAAATATCAACTATATTATACTTTTGGTTGAGAATTGATTTTTTTTTGATAAATTCAACAGTTTTGGATTAAAAACTAAAATATTTTTCTGTTTGAAGTATCAACTATTACATTAGTTGTTGAGAATTAATCTTTTTTTATTTAAAATTCAAGTCCTTGGTTTAAAATTGAACTATTTGGTTCAAAGTTAAACAATATGGTTAAAAATTCAACTACTTTGTTGAAAATTTAATTAATTGTTGAAGATTCAACTATTTGGTTAAAAAGCCATATTCGTTGTTTTGGATTGAAAATTCATTTTTTTATCTTTCTTGGTTGCAAATTCGTCGATTTTGTTGAAAATGGAATATATTTCGACATGAAATCTTAAACGACTCATATTTAATTCCATGTAGTACATATAGATTTATTTTATTATATTTATATAATTTTGGACAGTGAGTTCTGTTAGAATATTATGTGTGTATGTTTGATGTTTTATATTAGGCGTCTATCAAATAAAACCGAAGAAAAATGTTGATGTAAAAGGTGTGATGATTCGTGCCTTCAAGAAATTCTTTCATTGAAATTTGTTCATTTTTGGTTAATGAGATATTGTAGATTTAAAAGCAAGTGAAAAAGGAGTTTTATTTTGAACGAGAAAACAGCGTCAAAACTTACTGTAACAAAATTAAACCAGAAATCAGAATTGGGTAATTTTAAACAATATGAACATTGCAAGAAATTCAATTGTTTTTGTTTTCTCATTGAGGTAGCTTTGTAGTCGTTACAATTTCAAATATTCTTAGAATGATTTAATTTAAAAAAAGACTCTTCGATTTGAGACGAATCCATAATATTATAAACACAAGTAAAGGGTACCAATCAAAATTGAATTCAGAGTAAGTTTAGTTTTGATACGTATTATATTAATCATGACAGCGAACATAGCTGAAGTTCAAAATGAGTTTGTAAGAAAATGATCTGCAACAAAATTGAAACCCCAGTTTTCTCTATGAGGGCCCCCAACTTTTAAAAGTTGATTACACAACTTCCAGAACACTGAAAATTTTTATCTGATTGTACAATTTTTACATGTATGTTCCTTGAAGATTGCATTTCACCATTCAATACAGGTTCAACTTTCGATGTTTTAGAACAACTTATGCGAGTTTGTGTTACCAAAAGCGTCTTAGTTTCATTTCAATATTTGACTGTGTCTATTATCATATCAGTTATGAAAGTACCTTGTGTTTATCAAACCTTCAATGTTATTACATCATTATTCAAGTCTTTGACATAACACATGACAGATCTATTTGAGTGTTAGTTTATTAGATTTCGTCTATGCATAAGATTAAAAAATTGTCTTGCAAGACTCCCACCATGGAAATTCGAAGGAATCTGGAACACTTTTATTCATTTATTTACTCCATACTAAATTTAATTATATTATCAAAATTGCCAGACCCTCTACAACTCTGATATTCAGGAAATGGATTGACAAAACCAAATCGTTTTCGAACAAAGAAGAATAAACTCCAACTAAATAGGTTAATCTTCAAGCCAAAAAGAAACATTTTTTAGAAGACATTAAATTTTGAAACCAGAAATTTTCTACCCAAAAGATGAATTTTCAGCAAGAAAGATAAAATTAAAATCTAAAAAGGAAAAGCCTAAGTTTCAGTTAAAAATTTCATTGTCAATACAAAAAAAACGAATTTTCAAGAAAATAGTTTAAATTTAACCAAATAATTAAATTTTCTTACTACGAAGATAAACAATGAAAAAATAAAAAAATGTGATTAAAATTTAAAAAAATACAAAATTGAAAAATGTTGATTATTCAATTCTTTAAAATTAAAGAGTCTCAAACCGCAAATCGTTAAACATTGCAAATCTTTGAAATTGAAGAGCTTTAAATTTTAAAATTAACAATTAAAAATGATGCAAGTTTTCAAATACAATATTCTGTAATTGTGATGACTTACATTTGAAATTTTTTAATTTGGGAGATTTAGAATTAAAAACTTGACTTCTGATCATCAAAAATCATCGAAATTTCAGGATTTTCATTTATACATCTTTAAAATTGAACAATTTAAAAGTTTTCATAACTCTTCAAAATTGCAGTAGTTTCAAATTGCAAATAGTTGAAATTCAAGAGTTTTTGATTTTGACAATTTACAATTCAAAATTATGCAAGGTTTAGGCCCTACATATTTAAATTCCGCATTTTCGATGATTTAAATTCAAAATTTCTTCAATGCGGAATATTTAGAATGGGAAACTCGACTGTCGACTTCCAAAATCATTAAAACTTATGAATTTTCATTCATACATCTTTGAAAATAAAGAGTCTTCAATTGAAGAATTTTCAATTATAAATCATCAAAATTATACTATTCAAAAATATTTTGAAATAACATTCCTTCAAAATATAAATCTTTAAAATTGAATAATTCGTAAGTCCATATTTTCAAAATTCAATAATTTTCAATTGAAACTCTTCAAAACTGCAGAACTTTGAATTGTAAATCTTTGAAATTGAACAGTTTTTGATTTTGAGAATTTAGCATGAAAAATTACTGCAATCTTGAAGATTTAGAATAAAAGAATTGACTTTCGATTTCCAAAATCTTCGTAATGTAAGAATTTTCATTCAAAAATCTCTACAATTGAAAAAAAATTATTTTTCTTTATTAAATTTATGAAAATTTTCTTTCTATAAATTGAGGAACCAATGATGTCAAGCAAAGAAACAGTTTTTGTAAATCATCAATTTCGCACATCATTAGAATGTAAAATTTCCAAATTCTTTGTCGAGGTGATTTTTTTCGGTTCCATGATGCCCTCACATCGAATCGGTTTTCATGATTTAAACAAAAAATTCTGTAAGAATTCAATTTTTTTTTCAGGGTAAGTTTGATAATTTCCATTTAAAATTCCACTAATTTCAAAGGTGTAAAATTGAAAACTTGACATTTATTCTTCAGGATCATCAAAATTTAAGAATTTTTATTTCAAAGCGTCTAGGCTCACGGGAAAACATTTGTGCTACCCTTACCGAATTTTCGCGAACCTAGCCGCTCTTTTTTAGCTCCCCTGGGCCACCGAAAATATTTTTCTGTACTCTCACCATATTTCGGTGAACTTAGATACGGCCTTTTTATTTATACATCTTTAAAATTAAAGTGTTTTTAATTGTTAATCTTCAAAATTGAACTATTTGAGAAAATATTGAAAATAACATCATTTTACATTATACACATTGAAAATTCAAGAATGTAGAATATTGCAAATCATCAAGATATACCTATTTCAATAAGGTGTTGAAAAATTTATGATTCTAAGCTATTCGGATTCAGAACTAAACAAGTTGGCGAATTCTCAATTTAACATCTTCAAAATGGATTAGTGTTGAAACTGGAAAACATCAGTAAGTCTGAGAATTCCGGAATGTCTTTTAAGAACATCTTGTTACCATATAAAATCCCACTCTAAGTTATTTTTTTTCATTTCTTCTGAATCCTGCTGGGATAAAATCTTATATCTAAATGAAAGTTACAGATTACTCAAAGCCAATTCAAATTTAAGAGATCGGATGTAGATACTTTAGTAGGCTGTGTCTAGTCGTCCCGAAAAATCCCGAATTTCGGGACGATGAAACACTTCGATCTTAATATTTATTTTAATTTATGATTATTAGTTATATTTTATAGTACTTTAAATTGAAGCATATACTTTAATTTGATAATAAGGCAATACGAATAAGAAACGTGTAATAAGCGCGCTATTTTTGCTAGTCTATCTATAATTAACATATTTCAGCCTTTAAGATAAAATCAGTTTTGATCACCTTCATCTTATATAGGGACTCTATTTAGACATAGGTCCTTCGGACTGTTATTGATATCATATGTGTGATTAAAGAAAGGGTTTCTTCAATTGTGCAATGCGAAAGGTAATTGGACAATGAACATATTCTGTGGATGGCTGTTGATTCAACATCGTCTACCATTGCACATGCCATGAATCTCAAACGAAATCGGAACATAATCTGAGCCCAAGTGACAACTACTGAACCACGTGCACATATATCGACCACCGGTCAATTTCACTTTCGTTTAAACACGTGTATGTATCACTTTAATCAATTATTCGGATTAATTAGCATCAGATTTAATTGGTCCATACATGGTCTGAATCGAATAAAAATGTCAATCCAGAGTGTGCTCTCGAATTGTCAAAATAAAAATGATTACACAACCTGGCAGTTCAATCCGCTGAACCAACGAAATGACCTTCCTTTCAGCTGAAACCGGATTTAGCGATAACCAAGCTATGTTCATTTTCGCAACCTTGCAAGAATTCTTCAGGTCATCCCAGATTTTTTTTTGCTTTCTTCATTTCAGGTTTTGTATCGACATATTGAAAAAAATTATATGTAAATAAAAAAAGAAATAATAAAAAAAAGAATTTTTAAAATGTTTGAATTGAACTATTTAAAGTAATATATTAAAAATTGCATTATTTTCTATTGAACACTAAATATTAAAGAGTATTTACTTGCTTATATTTAAAATTGAAAAATTAATTAAATTTAATTTAGCATTAAAAATTATGGAAGTTTTGAGTTTTACAATTGAAAATTCGGTAATTTTGGTGATTTATATTCTAAATTGCATCAATTTGGAAGATTTAAAATCGTAAATCCTTCAATTTTGATCTTTAAAATCGTCACAATCATCACAATTTAAGATTTTTTATTTATACATCTTAAAAATTGCAGGAATTTCAACTACAAATTGTGAAAATTGAAGAATTTTCAATTAGAAATCTTAAAAATTTCAGAACTTAAATATGTCAATCTTCGAAATTGAAGAGTTTTTAATTTTGAAAACTTATAATTAAAAATTATTCCAGTTTCAAGTTTTACAATTAAAAATTCTGTAATTTTGATGATTTATGTTTGAAATTTCATCAATTTGGAATATTTATAAATGAAAACTTCTGACTTTTTTCATTTGTATGTTCCTTTTTGCAACCTTGAAAGAATTCTTCAGTTCATCCAAGATTTTTTAGCAGTTTTTATTTCAGGTTTTGCATCCATATGCTTAAATAAATATAATGAATACAAAAATAAAGAATAAAAAAGATAATTTTTTTTATTTCTTTGAGAATGTTGATGTTCGGTGTTGGATTTAGGGTGAGGTAAATTAAAAACAATTAAATTTCTTTAAACGTCATGGCACACAATGGCCTTCATCAGTGAATTTTATTAAATCTGTAACAAATTACATAATTTCATGTTATTCTTTAGTTAATATCGCAGTTGTAAAATAACACACAATTTTTATATATTTATTTTTATTTTGCTTCATGGTTAAAAACTAAAATGTAATGTATTCTCTGTTCTCATTATGAATTATTAATGTGAAAGTAAAATTTTTCCAAAATCATATTGTGGTAAAAATAAAAGACTTATCAATAACATTGTAGTTGAATAGTTCTTTAAATATTCTTTACAAAACTTGTATAGCGACGTAAATTTGATGACAAAATTCAAACTGTAGTAAAAAGTATAAAAATGTAAAAAAAAAACATTGTAGCTAAAGATTTTTTTGAACGAAAATTTGAACCATTTGTTTAAAACATTTGTTCTTCATTATTTTATTTTCATTTTCTTAAATCAACATTAAGCTGTAATGCATTTTCTGTTATCATTAGAAATTATTTCCGTGAAAGTAAATTTTTTTCTTAAAATCACACTGCATTTAAAATACGAAATTCGCTAAAAAAAATTTCAAACCAATTTTTGAAAGAATTCTTAAATTGCGATTTCTTTAAATTTTGTATTTTTACTACAGTGTGAATTAGTACTTATCTGCGACTTGTCTACGCGAATATTGAAGTTTTAAGAATTATTCAAGTACAGTGTTTTGATAATTTTAAATATTTTTAACTACAGTTTGATTTTGGAAAATTTTTACTTTCACAGGAATAATTTATAATGGCAATAGAAAACTCAGAAAATGTTGAATAGAAAATTAAAAATTGAAATGGTTTAAAAACAATTTGTTATCAAAGGAATTAGAGAAAAGGATTTCCATCAAATGTAAGTCGCTATAAAGAATGTTAAAAGTTTTTAAACTCTTATATTTTTTAATGATTTGAATTCTTATTACATTGTAAATGTTTTTAATCTTTTTTAAAGAATAATTAGTTCACTACAATGTCTTTAATAATTTCGTATTTTTACTAAGCTGTGATTTTGAGAATAAATAAAAATAATATAATATATAATATAATAATAAATAATAATAAATAATATAATAAATAAAAAAAAATTAAAGAAAAATTCTCATTTTTTATTTTGATACAATAAATATCAGATAATTTATTACGAGGAAGAGGTCGAATTGAGTGATCTGCGCTCGCCAGAATAAAAATAAAAATAAAAAGGGACTTCGTTTGATTGTCCGAATAAGGAATTTCGATTATATTAACGTAGAGCGTCAAGTATGGAGAAATGAGCAAATTTAATTTCTTTTCTTATTGATCAGAACTGGAAAATAATAAAAACTTCCTAAGTAATATCAAGATTAAGTGTCATAATTATATTGGATATTGAATCAAGATATCATTTTTAGCCTTGACTCTCATTAACAGGAGGAGAAATTTCTTATTAACTTTGACTTAAATGAGCAGCATGCCGCACAGCGGGGCAAAAAAGCATCTATGGACAAATTAATTGAGAGCTTAAAATTTTTATCTGATTTGAGAATTTTCTTAAAAATGAAAGTTAACTAAACTTCAAAGACATTTCACAAAGGCGATTTTGGAATTTTTTATTTATTTGTTATTTATCCTTTACTGACATGGTGGTACATCTGATTTCCTCCATTATTAACTGCGAAAATACCATAAATAAACAAATCTATTCTGACTAATCTCTAATCTATTTTGAAAATCAAAACGGCAATTTTTGGTATGAAAAAATTTTGATCCCAAATTCTGATTCAGCGATTAAAAAAAACCCGGAAACCTAGTTAACATAATTTTGGATGCAAGAAATAATATATGCCTGAATGGGTTAACAGCAAAGTTGACATTTTTAAAATAAAAAAAAAAAACGATCCCATTTTTTTTTTGCAACTACTCACATTATGAAATCAGTTAAGACACTCCTTACACATAATATCCAGCACGCTACAACATTAAAATTGTATTTTATATTTTTGTATTAACAAATTAATGAGTGAAAGTGCTACTTCAAGATTAAAATTACTTGCAGACTTTATTTTTCAATTTTTAGTTCGGGATATACACGTGAAAATAATTCTGAGTTACAATTTTTTTAAATCTAAAGTAATTGTTGATGTTATAAACAAATCTGATAAGTAAATGCATATCTTAATATTTCAAGCGCTCTAAAAACTTCGCTTCTTGACAAAAATTGATAAAAATGTATTGAAAATGAATAATATGTGTGATATGTTGATACCTGATAACAATTTATAATTGTTTAAATAAATTTGATGAACAAATACAAATTTTTGTCAATTTTCAACAGACAGATTTTTTTTAGCGTAATCGATTTTAAAAGACTTGAAAAAATACTTGCCTTATGATACTTCATCAGAAAACAATAATTATTAATTTCATAAACAATTTTGTAAACAAATTCACAACTAGACTACTTGTCGAAAAATGGATATAGATTTTTTACAAAATCGACTGCTAATGACCAAAATTAGGTAAATTATGTTATTAATTTAAATAAGCTTTTTAAACAAATACAGATTTTCATCAATTTTTAACCAAAAGATTTCGCTTTTTTAACGGAATTAATTCAAAATAAATTGGTCATATACCTTTCTTATGTTATTTTATCAATAAGCCACATTTGTTTTTTTATAAACCACTTTAATAATAAATTTGAGATTTTCTAAAATAAAAAAATTCTGCAGCTGTTTCTTCAAACAATTTAAATTTCACTATCTATAGTGCTTTTAGCTACAGTGATTGTGCTTTTGGATTTAGCGGTCTTTCAATCTTTATTCTATATTTGTACTTTTTATATAAAATTTATTTAAATAAATAACCAGTTTTGTCGCCTCACAAAGTCTCCCACTTTCTGAGTCATTGGCAGTCGATTTCGTAAAAAACTATACAAATTTGTTGATAAGTAGTCATGTTGTGAATTCTTTTATAAAATTGTTCATAAAATAAATAATTATTGTTCCTTAATGAACTATCATAAGGACGGATTTTGACAATTAATTAAAAATTTATTCTATCGGAAAAACGAAATTTGCTGGTTGAAAAATTGACGGAAATCCGTATTTGTTTCTAACATTTATTTAGATATTTATGTTAAAGGAACGAAGTGTTTAGAGCATGAAATGACTAAGATATAAGTATGTTTATTAAATTTGTTAATGCCATTAACACTTAATTTGGATTTTAAAAACAATGGTAACTATACAAATATTGAAAAATAATGTTTCCAAGCATTTTTAATCTTACAGTGGCACTTTTACTTAATAATTTGTTAATATAAAAAAAAGATTTTTATTTTTAATGTTTCAGCCTACTGGATATTATGTGTAAGGAATGTCTTTACTCATTTCATGATATTTGTCATAAATGTAAGTAGCTGCTAATTTCAAGTATCGTGTTAAATAAATAAATAAAAAATAAATAACATCACAGATAAGTTTAAATAGTAAAATTGGTTTCAATATAACCATTAGAATAAAAATATTAATAATATGGTCGCTTGGATTGGGCCATGTATACATTTCTTGGAGACAAATAGGCATCCGGGTAAGATGAATAATAACTAAAAAAAAAGAATTATCCTCGAAGGATATTAATACATATATTACACATCAGGCTTTATCCAAAATGAAAAAAGTTGATTTTATAAGTTAGCCTTCAGGAGGTGAGAGGCTAACTTGTAATGAAAAGAGTGGAACGGATAAGAGTTCTGAATAATTAACGGCAAGTGGACTTCTCGATTGAAAATTTAATTGAAAATTAAATCGAGTATTTGCGCTTAAAAATATTACGAATGTGTTAACAAAATATTTCGTTTTCTTCAGAGAGATGTTCTTTCTAAATAAATTTGATACAATTTTTCGAATATTGCACACTTATTTTTTGTTGTTGAAATTTTGGATCATTGTGCAAAATGATATAATTAATTATTTTTTTAACTTACGAGATATGATTTTGATGCTTTCCTTAATTCTTAATCCAACGATAATCTAAATTTTACAATAGTTCCAACGGTTGTTGAGGCAATCACAAAAAAAAGATGAAAAAACAGGAAAAATGAAGGTTTTACGGAAACCGTGATATTGAAAAAAAAAAACAATTAATTTTTTTAAAGAAACGATAGGTGATTTTCGTCATTTTTAAATGCTAATCAAAAGTATAAGAATAAATTTATTCTAGCAATCACCGTTTTTAAAATATAGAACACTAACGATAGGTCGAAAATTTTGGGAAAATAGCTGAAATGAAAGCATGAATCTAAAAATTTTAACCTATAAAGAAAAAAAAAAAAAAAAAATTGATTAGCAGTTCAAAGGAAAGCTTCATAGGAAGACCTATACAAAGGAAAATATTAGGACTTAACGTTTGCTTCAATTGTTACAAAAACATGAAATTTGGTTAAAATGTGAAAAGAAATGTTTACAAAATTAGAAAAATAATTTTAAAAAAATTTTGTTGTGAAAATTCCTTTTGGCATTAGAACATTTTCTAGACCGCGTGCCGAAAACCTTAAAAAATTGTTCGAAGAATAAAATTGTAGCCATTTTTTGTAAATGCTGCACTTTTCTCTGACTAATTAAGATATTAAACTTTTCTTTTTTGATTTTGGTTAGGAATTTCTCATTTTTTCGAAATCTGCAGAAAAATGTGAAAAATGTTATAAATTAAAAAACGACTGCAATTTGTTTGAAAATAAAAAATTCTTTAAAATATACGCGAAATACGAAAACAGTTACTTAATAAAGTTCTTTCACTTGGAAAATATCTACAAAAGTTCCTTTACAATTGTTCGAAAATTTTAAAAGTAAAATTAAGTATTTATTTAATTTTCCGGTACTTTTGTCCTAAAAAACTCTGGTAAAACGGGAAATATTTTGAACTTTTTTGGGACAAAAGTCCCATCAGCACTTGTAAAAATTTGATAAAAATGTAATGGAATTTTTCCACTACTTTCGTACCAAAAATTATTTAGTGCTTGCAAAAATTACGGAAAATATTAAGTGGGGCTTTTCTGGTACTTTTGTCCTGAAAAGGCCTGCTCAAAAATAAAATTAAAATTAACTGGGAATTTTTCGATACTTTCGTTTTTCAAAAATCCCATCAGCACTTCCAAAAATTCCGAAAAAATTCTATATAATCAAGTTTTTTTATGAAAATGAGAATTTTCGACCAGTGTCAAAAAAGGAAAGTAAAATATCTTAATTACGTAGTTGGGAGAAAAAACAGCATTGAAAAATGGCCACGATTTTGAAAAAAAAAAGTTTTAGAAAAATGTAAAATGTAATGTTCTATTATTTTCTTTTAGTGAGGGTTAAAGTTTAGGTTTCAAGCTTTTATGTCAACTATTTTCCGAATTTTTTAGGAATCTCGCTAGTGTTCTGTGCGTTTTCAAAAAGAGAAAAAAAAGTATTTTTTTTTTTACTTTTCACGCCGTTCGGTATCATTTTAACTATATTTCCAAAGAACCTTTGGCAGTTATTTAAAAGGGGGTCAACTTTGCTAGGTTACCTTTTTTCGTACCTTGCGTATTTTTTTAGAGAGAATGATAATTTTTCATTTTTAAAAAATCTCCGTAATTGTGTTAATTTAAAACATTTTTTAAATTTTTCTGCAAAGTTCAATATCTCAATTAGTTGGAGAAAAATACGACATTTAAAAGAATTCCACGATTTTAGTTGTAAACCAATTTTTTTGTAATTTTTGTAACAGTTAATTTATTTTTTAGTTTTCTTCAGCATTCAAAAATGAAGAAGACGACCTATCGCTTGTTCAAAAAAGCTAATTATTTTTTCAAATATCATTGTTTCCATGAAACCCTAATTATCCGTGTTTTTTCTTCGTTTTTTTTTATTATCTCGAGAACCTTTGGGACTATCTTAAACTTTAGGTATTCTTTGGATTCGGCGTTGAAAATGACATCAAATGAATGTATTATATATTTCCAATATCATTTTGCACAATGATATAAAATTTTATAAAAAATTTAAGTCGCAAATATCTTTTAACAATACATAGGTGAGATTTTGTTGATCAGTGTTTTTCGGCTATTTCTCTTTCGTTTGCAACAGATGAAAACGTGACATCCGTGAAAAGAATTCAAATTTTTTTATAATATTTAGATACAATAATACAACGATAATAGCCAGTTTTATGATCGCAGGCCAATATACGATTTTCGACGACGCCTGGCCCTGCGCAGGTAAGAGGCTAATGAACAATTATAGTGATTGCGAAATACAGGTTCAGAGCAAGGCGAGTATTCATCATTGAATTTCTTCGGGTGGGTCAAACGCAAACCGATCAGCCCCAAGTCTTTCGGCATAGTTTTTAAGTGCGGAGGCAAACGACCCACTTTTGACCAGACCGTGGGCCCTTGTTATTTCGCGGGAGGGGCCAGTGTCTATATTGTAAAAAGGAGGGAGTTGCCCCTCTTGTCCCAAAACTCCAGCATATAAGCAACTGTGACCGAACAGTAGAATTACAGTCTCACAACCCTTCTTTACTTAACACTTCTTCAGGTTAGCCATCCAAAGCATGTATTCGAGAATAATTTAATCGATTTCCAGTGATTTTTCTAAGTCAGCGAGAAAATTCAGTGTGGGTGACGATAGTAGTGATCTAGAAGGTTTTTTTCCTTTCTGTGACAAACGCAACTAGAACGTGTGGACATTTAATAAATACACTATTCGAGAAAACTGTCTCATAAAAAAGCGCTTGGTTGTTGTAGAATCAACAAAATATTTTTTATTCTATTTTTTATATTTGTTTTATTTATTTCAATAATTAGTTTTCATTTAAAACTTGCCGGCTAGCATAAGGAATTTATCAGTATATCATCACCATTAGTATAACATATTTTTTCTAATATTGCACCATAGCTAACAATAATCTGCGTTCAAGAATACAAAGGTGAACGAATTAAATGAAATTTCTAAAAATAATTTGAACACACATTTTTGTGAAATGCAACTGATTCGAAAAATTCAAGAGAAAAGATTTTCCAGTTTAAAAAATATTTTCATTAGATACTATGAATTTTTTTCTAAGGTACTTATCGCGCCAAAAATCTGCTCTCTGAAAAAAAGTTTCCTATGTTTTCAAGAATTAAAATAATATTATCAGGCATGTCTTATGAAAGAGGAAACATTATTTTTTAAAAATTTAAACTTTGGAAAAATATTTATTTTCTAAATATGGTTGAATTAAATAAATTATGACTGTTTTTTTTTTGGGAAAAACGATTCCTACAAGTCTACTGTTCCCAACTTGAGGGGCGGCAGTACAGAACTAGATAACCAATATTTTCCGAAAATGAGTTTATTTCATATAAAATTAAAAAAAATCAAATACACATTCTGATGAAAAGATTAGTTTTAATTCTCATTTTTCAATATAGTAATAAAAAAACTTTAAATTTGAATTAAAATTTTAGTGCAGTATTTTAGCACAGTAATTATTTTGTTCTTCCCTTTTGCATCGATATTTTTTGACATTATTTTCGTTCATTGACAAAAAAAAATTTTTGTACTTTCACCGAATGATTGTGTATCTCAGCGGGATACCGTCACGCTGAATTTTTTTCATAACAGAATTCCTTGTTTGTATCACACATTTATTAATCTCATTTAGCTTTCCCATATCTCGGGGGCGAGTTTTTATGTTTGCAAAAAATTCAAATGACAAATTCTACCGAAAACCGATTTGCAAAACCAGTGAAATTGTAACTTTAAAATTCTTGAAGGATTTACTCGAAATTGGCTAACTTATTACTATCAAAATGGAATTTTTTATCGCAATCCGCAACCGAGCCTATTTCAATTTGTGGACAGTTTCACTTTGAGATTGTCAACTTCCACATATGTTTTTCCAAAACTTGATATATTTTTCTGATCAGACTTTTTTGGCCTCAATATAGCAACTCTTCAAGTCGAAAGTGGACTTTTGTTCTATCTTAAAATGTTGATTTAGATTTTACAGAATATTTCTTTGGGTTTCTGCAAAATTCTGATTTTGTTTGTTATATAGTTCTGTACTGTTAAAATATAGTTATTTTTAAAAAAATATTGTTTTTGAAAAAATTGTTTCAACGATTTCAGCTATAGATTAATGTACTTGCAAAATTGGAAATTAGAAAGAAAATGTTTTCTCCGAAAAAAAGCCATCCATTATTAAAATTTAACAATTTTTCAAAAGGTGGTGAGAAGTGATAGTAAAGTAAAATCCGGTTAAAAATTTTTTATTAGAAATACCATCATCAATAATGTTATTTTGATTCTTTAAATAATAGAAAAATTATTTTTATCAGTAATCTGATTTTTGGCACAACTTCTTTAAAAAGGAAACAACTGAAAAAACTCGAGAAATAAAATTCCCGGCACTGTAAAATTCCCGAAAAAGAAAATATTTGAAATCGAAAATTCCCGAATATATAAAAATAGGCAGAAAAATTGAACCTGTTGAATAATAAAACACGTGACAGCTTATGATATTATCGAAATTGAAAATTCCCTATAATAAAAAGTTCTCGAAATAAAATTTTCGATATTGTAAAGTATCCGTCTCTGCAAAATTTCCGACACAGGGAAATTCCGGAATTATGGAATTTCTGAATTTAAACAATTACAAATTGTTCAATAATATAATAATAAATAAAATATGGTGCTTTTATTTGATGAGAATATTTTTTATATTAATATTTATGTATTATTAAAACAATTATTTATTAAGATTCGGAATTTTTCCTGTATCGGAAATATTATAATGTTGGAAATTTTATTTCGTAAATTAATTATCGTCGGAAATTTTCATATTCGGTAATATTATAAACTGTCGGGAATTGTATTATTCAAGAATTTTCTAAGGCGGGAACTTCAAATTGTCTGAAATTTTATAACTTCAGGAAATGTATGTTTTGAATACTATCTTTATAGAGAATTTTACAGTACGGCAAATATTATTCATCAGGATCTTTTCGTCGTCCCTCAAAAAGTAGCTGAAAAAATTTGAAAAATGTTAGATATTTAATTTAAAAATAATTAACATTCTAACCAATCATTTAAATCTGAAGCTTTTCTCAATATTTTTTTCTAATTTTGGTTAAATATCTTGAGCTTATTCAAGCAAAATTTTGATTTCTCTTGAGTAATTTTGGAACACTGTTATTCTGTTAAAAAAATTTATGACCCATCAATACATTTTAATTCGATATTTAAAATTTCATTTTGACAAATATTTTCGAAGCTATTGGTTAACAGTTATTTATTTTCGTTGCTTTTCTTAAGTAAATAGCATAATTAAGAAAACTGTTTTAAAAATGTAATCATCAGGAAATGACTTTTGGGTTTCATTACTTGCGAAATGATTGATTTCAAAGAACGGTCGAATTGGCAATTCAGTTAACAAAGAACGTCAAGTGTAAAATGCTCAACACGTAAGATCTCAGACCAGAATATATTAGTTTCGGGAAGACAAAGACAGTAGTGAAAATACAGGACATTCGGTCGTTCGCATCAGACGTACCAAAAAGTGAAATCAACCACATTGAACCATTTTTATAGAAATGTAAACTCGGTTAACTTTTTATTATTACTGGTTGTATTCAGGAAGAAATTTGGCCTAATTTTAAAAATTCGATTATTTGGCAAAAAAATAAAATTTTACTTTCGGCATATTTCATGTAAAAGAAAATTTAAAACTATTTATTAATGTGCATATTTCTTATTTTTGTGCCAAAATTATTGAGTATTTTTTTAATTGATTCTCTATTCCTTAATATTTATTTTGTCCCATAATTTAACACCTCTCAATACATCTGAATGCCTGTTGAACTTTCGAACATAGAGATAATATCGAAAGTAAAAGTGACATAATTAAACTATATCTTCGAGGCTATGGGCGTTGTCGAAAATAAGGCGGCTGAGATCCACTTCGAAAAATAATTCCTTAGTGCTACCATATTAGGGTCACACTATATGTAACATTGTACATATAAAAATAAATTATGAATAATTTTGATCAAAGCTTGTTCAGAATTTTGTGTAAAAATGATATGTTCTAATACATATATCAAACATTACCTTTTTCATTAACTTTTGACAGATCAGAAGTAACTTAGATTCTTTGTTCAGATTTTTGGATTAGGAAAATCAATGTTTAAATTTTATGGAGTTCAAAATCATATTAAAATAATTACAATTTTTAATTATAGGATGAGGCTTTTCGTGGTATTGGCAGCTATGCTGCAGGTCGCTATTGGTGGCGTGCAGGTTTCGATGCCGTACCCGAATCCAGCTGGAGTCACCTATGTTGGTTATTCAGGACACCATTCACCTTTGTCTTATGCAGCTGGTGCTCAATTGGTTCAAGCTCCAGCCCCTCTGCAATATGCTGCTCACCTTCAATACCAACATGCTGCAGCAATTCCAGCCCAAATTGAGGCACATCATGTTGGTTACGCATCTGCTCAAGTTCCAGCTGTTGCTGCTGTTCCTTTCGTCAAACACATTCCAACTGTGTCTCAAGTACCAGTTACCCGATACGAAGCTCACCATGCTGTAATTGAAAAGCAAGTTGATGTCCTCAAACCTGCTGTTTCGACTCGTAAATTCGAAGTAATACTTGCTTTTAATGCCCAATTGATATACAGAGTACCTTCATAATGAATAATTGTGTTAATAGTAATCTTATTTAACAGGTGCGTCGTCCAGCGATTCAGAAGCAGTTCTACGACATTGAGGAGACCGTTCGTGTTCGGCCAGCAGGATCAGCTTTGGTAGAATTAGATGAACCCACTTCGAAATTGCAAAGAGGACCAACTGTTGTCCAACCTTTGGCCGAAGGTTCTTTACCTATTGCTCATCATTCCTATGTCCATGGTAGCACTGACGGACACATTTCCTTTGCACCAAGCTCAATTCCCGTTGTTGCACATGCCCCTGTTCACATCAATGTGTCTCCAGTCCTTTCTCATGCACCAATTCAAGGAAGACCTGCACCAATCTTCTTCCCCTCCTCTACACCTGCACCAAGCTTCGTCCCCTCCTCTACACCTGCACCTTCTCCTGTGTCTTCAACTCCTTCCAGCCTTGAAGAGGAAAGTGTTGTTGTCGAGAACGCAGATTTCCGCAGTGCACAATTCTCCAATTCTCAACAATTTGCCTCTTCTCAACAATTATCAGATTCTCAACAATTAGCCGATTCTCAACAATTAGCCAATTCTCAACAATTCGCCAATTCTCAGCAGTTTGCCTCTCAACAATTAGCAGATTCTCAACAATTAGCCGATTCTCAACAATTAGCCGATTCTCAACAATTCGCTAATTCTCAACAGTTTGCCAATTCTCAACAATTCGCCAATTCTCAACAGTTTGCCAATACCCAACAATTCGCGAATTCCCAACAGCTTGCCAGTTCTCAAAGAATTTCCGGCTCTCAACAATTTGAGAATTCTCAGCAATTATCCCTTGCTCAACAGATTGCTAATTCTCAACAGTTTTCCAAATCTCAACAATTTGAGAACTCTCAACAACTTGATATTTCTCGACAAAATGGAAATGCTGCCCTATTTGGTGCTCGATTGAATGCTATTCAACAACAAACGCAAAATCGCGATGCTCAAATTCGTGATTCCCAAGCACGCAGCTCACAAATTGACAATGAAAATGCTCCCCTATATGGTGCTCGATTGAATGCTCTTCAACAACAAGAATCGCAGATTCGCGATGCTCAAATTCGTGATTCCCTAGCACGCAGCTCACAGATTGATACTGCTCAATCCCAATTCCAGCAGGCGCAACTCAGAGACGCGATAGCCTTCAGACAACACCAACAACAACAGGAAGAACAGTTCCAGAATCTTCTGCAAAACGCACGTTCTGCTCAGGTTAGCCTGTTTATCAATCACCATGATTTGTAATTATACAATATTTAAAAACGATTTTGTTTACGCAATTTTTATTTTTAGGAAAGTACCAGAATCAATCCAAAGCCACAAGTAGTTGCTCGATCTAATGGAGCTCCGCAAGAAACCCTTGCCAGATTTTCTCAAGAATCATCTACGGTTCCAAGTATTCGCAATAGCCCAGAGGAAAGCATTGCCAACCAAAATAGACTCATCGATCTTCTTACTGCTCGGGGTGGAGTAACCGAAGTATGACATTTTCTTCAAAAATTATAAAACTCGGTTTGGCTTACTTTCAAAGTAAACCCAAGATTAAAAATATTAATTTATTTTGATTTTTCAAGGTTGGATTCGGTAGCGAAAGACAAGCTTCTTCCATAGGAGATGCCGGTAATGTTCGTGCTCGAGTTCTTTCAGCCACCCCAGCTCCTGATAATGCTGAACCAACTGGTGAGCGTGTGTCAACTCGTCGTGTGGTTGTGAGTCGTCCAATTGAGACGCTCCAAGAAATCGATGTCGTAGAACCGGCAACAAAATACCAACGAGTTTCGATTCAGCATCCCACTCTCATCAAGACTGCTCACTTAGATCATGTACAAGTTCACGGCTCCGTCCCAGTCGTTGGAAAGGCGCTTGCACCAGCAGTCGCGGAAGCCTCTGTACCTATTTTCCAAAAAACAATCTCTCCAGCATACACTTACTACAAATAAATTAGGCAACCATCGTGGAAACTAATTTTTTCCTACTAAACCTGACGAACGAATAAAAATCCTTAACATATTGTGAATTCGTGATTTGTACATATATGCCCTAAGAGATAACAATCAGGATTGGTGTGAGTTTAATTTTATGAGACATATTTTTCACATATTGAAATTAGCTGATAAGTTCATAGTATGTGAAATTATGTTCGGTTCACTGATAATCATTTTACTTCTCCGATTACCGATATTTTCATGGAGATTCATTACAATATATCACAATGTACTTAGCATATTTACTTCATTGTACAAGCGTGGAAATAAATTTTTTATGTACCAGAATAAATACAGAAATATCAAATAATTAATAAAGTGTTTTTCCAATTTTATTTTTACTTGTTCTATTTTTCATAAAATTATTAAAGGGGTATGGTAACTTACATATTAGAGGTTGGCTGACTTGCACGGCCGTAACTACTTGTGATATGTTCTCGCGAACGGCCACCAAAGAAATAACGATAAGCGGTTTCTTCTTTGCCAATGTTACATTTACAAAGGCTCAAAATTAAACTTAAAAAGATTTTTCGTTTAAGAAATAAGATTAAATAAAAAAGTGGAATGTACTATCGGCAGGTGAAAGGTAGGGCATGGGAAGATAATATAGATCAGGGTCGAAATACGTGCAATGTTCACTTTTCCTGTTAATTGATGTTATATTGATGTGTGTAACTAATTGCACCACTTAAAATTGAAATATACGAAAGGACAAACTTTATGGTAACATAACAGGATTTTTTTAACTTTTGTGTCTTTTAAGGATAATTGTCCTTTCATGTTACTTTTTGTTTTCTTATATTTCTTAAAATTTCCGGTTTAATAACAACATTTATCAAACATTTGTGTAAAATTTTAATAATAATCTAGACAATAGCGGTGTTCAAAATCTAAAAAAATTCCTTTCATTCTGACGAATTGTTATTCAAAAGTACTGGCAAAATACCGTTAAAAAATGGACAATTATTTTTTAATTTTATTCAAAATTTGAGTAGGGGATTAAAATAATACTTAACGATTTTCTGTGATGAAATAATGAAAAACCCTTCTTCATTAATACGATTTTTACGTTTTATTGATTAAAATTTTGCATTTTGAATTTTTCAGTTTGCAAGTTTGAAATTAAAAAATGTTAACTAAAACCTTTTTTTTCCAATTTAAAATTTCTATACATTTATCCCATTGATTTGAGTGCTAAGAAAAGCATATTTTTCATGAGACAACCTGGTTTAGTAGGTAACGTATACTTGAATTACAGTTCAGTACTTCCGACTACACAAGTCACATTGTCGTGGGTTCAAATCCCACTGAAAATTGAAAACCTTCACTTTTCTCTCATGAGTTTTTTTTTACATGAACATTCTTCTCTCTCTTAAAGACAAATAGAAATTACAATAAAAAAAAAACAAAGAAACAAAAAGAACAAAAGTTTCTTCTTCGGCAGTCTTGCCGAAACTTATGCATTTGTACTCGCTGAATCAGAATCGGAAAGCAAAATCTTTTCATCCGAAGAGATATTCGAGAAAATGAGCCTTTTAAACTATTTTTGTGAAACACCATAGTGTTCGAATTTTACATTCCAGAAAGTTCTAGCGGGCTCAAATTAAAGACTAATCGTTGCACTTTAAGGTGATTAGATTGAAAAAATGATTTCCGTCGCCCATCTTGAGCGGTAACATGTTTTTGCTGCAAGCGTGCTCGCAGGAACAAGAACAACAAACGCAACAGAGAGTAGGAACAGGAATAGGAAGAGGAACAGGGGCAGGGATAGGAACAGAAAAAGAAACAGGAACAGAAACAAAGACAGAAAAAATAACAGAAACAGATATAGAAATAGGGACAGGAATAGGAAAATAAATAGAAACAAGAACAAGGATCACAAAGAGAACAAGAACATAAACAGGAAACAAAATAAATAACACAAACAGAAACAAAAACAACAATAAAACCAACAATAAGAACAAGAACAACAACAGGAACAAAAATAATCTCGGCAGCTATAATAACTCAACTAAAAAAACAAGAACAACAAGAACAAAAAGAAAAACAAGAACAGCAAGAACAAAAAGTACAACAAGAACCAGGACCAGGACGAAGACCAGGACAGGGACCAGGACAGGGACCAGGACAAGGACAAGATTCAGAACAACAAAAGGAACCACACGAACAACAACAAGAATAACAGGAGCAGCAATATGAACAAGCAGAAAAACAAGAGCAATAAACACAAGAAACGAAGACAAAGGCACATACAAAAAATAAGTGCAAGAAGAGGTGGCAGGCGACCTCAAGTGAGATTTTCGTAAGCGTAGGTATAAATTTGAAAAAATATTTTTTTACAAATTTTGTTCTGGTATTCGCTTCTAAGAAATTTTTGTTTTAAGAAATGTTGAAAAATCCATTGAGATTTGTCCTTAAAGAAATGGGTCAATAACAAAAGTCGAGTTAATAAACTTTGTCTAAGTGTTTTTTTCTCTCTTTTTTTAATGCATAATGTATTCGATTTTCCTCTGATCATAATCATAATCAGAGACTGCATGTAAAATACATTTTCATTTCGGAATCTCAATGGTAAATCCAAAGGAAGATAGTAAAAACAAAACGCGAGATGTCATTCAACGGCCAACTTGATTAAAATTACCTTCATCCCTTCTGGCGAACTAAGAGTTAATTAAAAAAATATATTTTTAACAGCTTTAAAGCTAACAAAACCTTTCATTTGAAAAATTTTTAGTATACAACTTCTCTGTCGATATTCAAAATTTTAGAATTTACAAAATAAAGTTATTATGGGATCTCCATTTAATAATAATAATTTTCCTAGTTTGATATGTATGTATTTAATCCGGCAAATATAAAAATTCCTAGCGGTGAATAATCTCTAGAAGTCAATTCACGGAGGTAATTCCTCCAGTTAATTTTCTTCTGAAGTTAATCAGAAACTTTAACTCTCGAGCAGTGCTGCTGTCTCATGTTAACTTTTCGTACCTCGAGACCTAAGATTTTACAACTCGTACAATAATATACCGACTTTACGTTGAACCAAAAAGTTGAGAATATTACAGTTTCGATGATTTTTTACATTTACATATTTAAATATTTTTAAAACTTTCTAATCATTTTTCTTAGAGATAGTACTTTAAAATATGTTCTAAAATTTTTCATCATTTGACTGACTCAACTATAAATGCAAGCTGAAAAATTATTGAGTATTAATTAAAGATTGAATTCTTGATTACAGAAAGTGCAATATGCTAGAGTTGGGAATCTTTAAAATGATTTCAAAGTTAGATCTCTTGTTATTCCACCAAATAATTAATAATACTATTTGAAGAAAAAATTTCTCCTACATTTCTGGCTACATTTTCTACTTTTTAGCAACATCCTTTGTGTAGAAAGCCCAATAATAATGATTTATACAAAATGATCTATACAAAATTAACTGGTTGAAGGACAGGCAAAAAACTTTGTGATATGAAATTGACGATTAAAAGGATTATTTAGAAAAAGGTATCAGAAACTTTGTATGCTCTTGGTTCATAACTTTTATGCTCTTGGGTTATTGGTTTATCTTCTATGTATAGCATTAAAGTCTATAAATTTTGTTTTCTCAGTCTTGAGGGAAGTTTCTGAAAGTTTCTGATGCTACAATGTTCGATATACTTTTGTTAATCCGTCTCACTTCCCTCTTCCGCCTTCTGTCACTGAAACGTGCAAGGATAACCACTCAAGCAGTGCCAGTTCATGTTCTTAAGGTTGCAACATTGACCCGAATACCAGATATGTATCCGTTCTCCCATCTACTTCAATTTGAGAAGCTTTGAAATGCTAAAACGAGGAAGTTACTTGAGTGATCGAGTTTCTTTTGACTGGCGTTAGAGCTGATTTTCTGTGGCAACCAATATCGCCTTGAAAGCATACCTTTCTTTAAATAGACCTAAAGCAATGCTCAAAAGTTAGTCTTAGAACATTTTTTTCTGAAAGGATTTAAAAAATATGCGATATATTTTCTTTTGAGAGAGTGACTAAACGAGCAAACGAAATTGGCCATTTATAATGTCGAGTACTGAGGTTGAACGGGAATAACTTTCTTACCAAGCTTCCAGCAAATCGATCCTTGAAAGGTGGCATGATATATTTAGAGTCGTAAAATTTCTGAATACGTGGATTTGATATCAGATTCTTAATGTTTCAATTCCTCTTTCAAGTTGACATTTTATTATTCGTATTTTTCAACTACTTTACTTAAATAGACCGATTTTATTTGAAGGCAGCTCAAATTAAAGGTCTTGGTACGTAGATGTGCAATAAAGAATCAAATTTTCTATGTCGTGCTAATTTTTGTTCAAATTGAAAAACAAGGAAATTTTGTTTTTTAGGCGACTACGCTGAAAGCTTTTCTGTTAGTCGGATTTCTTTCGGGTATGGCTCAAATTGATGGTCTTGGCATGTCAATGTGTGCAGTAAAGAATAAAATTTTCTAGGTACAGTATTGCTTTTTTTGTTATCAGTGTGTAAAAAATGAGAAAAATGAGAAAACTTCTTCTTTGTAGACGACTGTGCTGGAAACTATTCTATTAGTCTAATTTCATCGGAGATGACTCAAATGACTCAAATTGAAGGTCTTGTTTGGCATATAGATGTAAATAAAAAATAAAATTTGCTATGCCATACTAATGTTTTTTTTTGTTATCAAAAATCAAAAAGCAAGGAAAATGAGGAAATTAGTTGTTTTTTATAGATCACTATGCTGGAATATTTTCTTTCATGAATTTTTCATGTTTATCAAACAAATTTTGTATTATATAGTGATGTCTTTCTTTTCTTATCAGGGGCTGAAAAGTAAGAAAAATGAAGAAATTTCGTTTTTTATACCACTATGTGCTCGAAGTTTTTCTTTTAGTCTGATTTTCTTTGGTGATTGATAAAATTTCGGTGAAAAATTAAAAAAATTATGAAATTTCATTTTTCTAGACGACTATGCATGTATATGTGCATTAAACAATCGAATATGCTATTTCATGTTGATATTTTCTGTAATAAAAAATTGAAGAATGAGAAAAATGAAATTTTTCTAATTTTTAGACCACATTGCTGGAATCTGTTCTTTTAAATCGATTTTCTTCGTAGATGGCTCAAATTGAAGGTCTTGGCATGAAGATTTTCATTAAAAAATAAAATGTTCTATGTTACAGTGATGTTTCTTTTTTTTTATTAGAGTTTGAAAAACAAGAAATGAAGAAAGTTCATTTTTTAGACACTACATGCTTAAAGGTTTTCTATTGGTCCGACTTTTTTGGGGAAGGTTCAAATTGAAGGTCTTGACCGGTACTTACTTACTTACTTATACCCTGGAATGTTTTCTTTTAGATTGCTTCTCTTAAAGATGGCTCAAACTGAAGCGTTTGGCATGTCGATGTAGATTAAAAGATTAAACTTGCAATGATGAAGCGTCTTTTTTTCTATCCGTGGTTGAAAAATATTAAAAATAAGAATATTTCGTTTTTTTTAGATATTTATGGTGGAATCTTTTTTTTTCAGTTGGACTGTCTTCGAAGATGGCTAAAAGTGAAGGTCTTGGCATGCTCAATAAAAAGATAAATTTTCTTTGTCATAGTGATGTTTTGCTTCCTCATAGAGGAAGCTTTGTAATTGTAATATTTTTCAAAATTTTTAAATTCATTCAAATAAACCTTCCTCAATTTGCAAATGTCTAATGCAATGTTCTAAGCAATTGTCCGGATGTGTGTGAGGATGTGGGTGTGTGTGTGTGTGGATGCCACACTTTTTTGTGAACACGATAACTTGAAAACGGTTGCAGATAAATTGATGAAATTTGGAGAGCTCATTTTCACCACTAATATCGTGAAACTGACCAAAGAATTTCTGAAAATATTTATTGAAATTTTTTTTAGCATTCAATAATATTTTAAAAATCGGTTTTTTTATAGTACAACTTTTTTCATTAGCATAATTCAGAGTTGATGCAAGAACAGAAAAGATGTATTGATTCAAGACGAATCGATTGACCTATAATATCAATACATTTTATCAAAGAGTAAGGAAGCAATAGTAATGCATAATATTTAAAAATACGGTTTTTTTATAGTAAAACTTTTTTCTTCAACATAATTCAAAGTTGATGCAAGAATATAAAAGATTCCTTGGTTCGAGATGAATCGATTGACGTACAATATTAATACATTTTATTAAAGAGAAGGGAAGTTATGGGATTATATATATTTTTTAAATCGATTCTTATAGTAAAAATGTTCTCCTTCTCATAATTTGAAGTTGATCTGAGAATGGAAAAGTTGTGTTGATTCAAGACGAATCGATTTACCTATAACATTGATACATTATATTGAAGAGTAGGGAAGCTATGGTAATGCGTAATATTTGAAAACACGGTTTTTTATAGTAAAACTTTTTTCACTAACATAATTCAAAATTGATGCAAGAACGGAAAAGATTCCTTGATTGGAAGCGAAATGTTTGATCTATAATATTAATACGCTGTATTGAAGATTAAGGAAGTTATGCTCATTTATTATATTTGAATCATCTGTTTCAAACAGAAAAACTTTTTTTATCGACATGATTCAGACTTGAGGCATGAATAGAAAATACTTTTTGATCATA